>CAUYQG010173284.1:0-83880 GCA_963574415.1 Tarsius wallacei
AGTTCCAGCTACTTGGAAGGCTGAGGCGGAAGGATCGCCGGAGCCCAGCAGGTCGAGGCTGCGGTGGCCGGGAGCGGCCACTGCACTCCAGTCTGGGCGACAGAGTGAGACTCCAACTCAAAAAAAAAAAAAAAAAAGATCAACATTTCAGATAGGAGGGAATTAGGGAAGAGGAGAGAGAAAGGGGCCAAGAACAAACTCCTGGGGACCAACAAGGACTCCATGAGAGTAAGAAGAGAGGAGTCTGAAGTCAAGAAAGAAACTACAAAAGACAAAGCAGGGTAGTTTTCAGGAGGGAACTAGTGATCAGGGGACAGAGGGGTAGGAATGCTGAGTCAGCAGTAGAAGGCAATGCTTTGTAGATTCCACCAGAGTCTTCAATTCGTTCTCCATGGATTTTCCTGAAATCAATTGCAATGGAGAGGCATGGACAAGAGCCAAAATAAAGGTTAAGAAAAGAAGAAAAATTAAGGAAATAGAGGGGTTGTCTGTTCCTGCTCTCAGGAAACGTGGTTGAAAGAGAAGAAAGGGAATTCCACTAAGTAGAGGAGGACACAAAGTCAAAGACGAGGGGTGTTTTATTATTATTCAGATGGAATTTATTTAGAAATGTAGGAACATTTTTTTTTCTGTTTAGCAGCCCAATTTTTGTAGCACCATTTATTTAAAAAGAATGCCCTTCTGATTCATAGCAATTCTTTTTTTTAGAATCATATATTATTATTATATACAATAGTTTCTGGGCCATTCTTCAGTTTTGACTATCTGTCCATTTTTGCATCTGTAACATATGAATGTAATAATAACTGTAGCATTAGAATGGGTTTTAACATCCAGCAGAAGTTCCCACTCATTGCTTTCCTTTTTTAAAATGTTCTTAGCCATATATTTGCCTGACTTCCTATTGCACTCATTCTTTCTTGGAGATTATATTTATTTAATTTTTTAACATAAAACAGTAAAAATCATCACTTAGAAAATGCATATGTAAAGTTAAAGTGGAATCCTACCCCTAACATTCTACCTATCCAAGTTCTAACTCCAAATAAGTACCAATTAGGAATTAATGCCCACCCATCTGATAGTTTTCTAAATGTATACAGACACACTATATATAACTATATGTTTGCAAAAATGCTTCCAAAGAGAAGAGACTGTCCATCTCCCAAGAGAGAAAAGCACAGGATCTTGTGGCCTCTCACTCTTCTTCTGGACTAAACAGCATAATTCAGCTCTTTCTGTGTCTTTTTTAATTCCTTCTACCTGCCCTTCTCACCTTACCACTCTTAGTTTAGAAGTTCTACCATTTACTGCTACACTGCTCTAGGGTTTACCTTCCTGTTTCTAGTAGTCTTATTTAAAATGAATCTGAAATATCTTCATAAATATACTAAAATGAAATAAATACTTAACCTTCCCATTGAAGTGAAACCTTCAACATGCTTATATGTCTTCCAAACATTCCTACCCCCACCCCTTCCAAATCATGGGTTTGGTTAAAATAATGTGAAACAAGTTTGGTTATTTAAATTTTTCATAAGAGGAAGAGTGGCAGACATGACCTAGGGTGACACACAGGTAGTCACCTTGTGTAATTCCTTGTGTAATTCCTTCTCCTTGAGTGTGTGCTCCTGACTAAGAGCACATGGCAGTTGAGTTTTTTGAAGATGCAACCCTAATCAGTTGACTGAGTTCAGCCTAGGTGAGCCTGATTTAATCAGGTAAGACCATAAGGAGGGGCCAGGCCTTCCCTGAGGTTAGAGACTCAAAGTAGCAGAGGCTCTGTTATCTTTCATGGTGGCTGGTTTCCAAAAAGCAAGCTGCCATAAAATCTAAAGCTACAAGGATATGAATTCTGTCAATAACCTGAGGGGACTTAGGAGTTGATCCTTCACTATTCAAGTCTGAGATGAGAGTTTAGCCTAGCCAACACCTTGATTCCAGCCTTGTGAGACCTTGAGTGAGGTATCCATCAAACCATGCCTGGAATGACAAAACTGTAAGGCAATAAAAAAAAAAAAAAAGGTGGGAGGTTGGCAGGTCATGGTGACTCATACTTGTAATCTCAGCACTTTGGGAGGCTGAGGCAGGAGGATCACCTGAGGCCAAGAGTTTGAGACCATCCTGGGCAACATAGGGAGACCCAATCTCTAAATTGTTTTAAATTAGCTGGGCATGGTGGTACATGCCTGTAGTCCCAGTTACTTGGGAGACTGAGGAGGAAAGATCGCTTGAGTCCAGGAGTGCAAAGCTGCAGTGAACTATGATTGCACTGCTACATTTCAGCCTGTGTAACAACACTCTGTCTCTTAAAAAAAAAAAAAGTGTCATTTTAAGCCACTAATGTGCAGTAATCTGTTATGTAACAATGGATAACTAATACAGCAAGTAAAATTTATTTTTTAAAAAGACTTTCCTTCTCCATTAAATTACCTTTCACAATCACAGTAATATCATCTATTTAGGTTTATCCTGGCACTTACAGAGGTCTGCCCAATCCTCTTCCTCCCATTCTCCACCTTCCCCCATCTGGATATCTTTGTTCTGATTTAGTTTCTATTTGATGAGGATACTTTTTAGAAATAATTTTCTTAGGGTATAGGGTATTGTGATTTCTGTATCCTTGAATGTGCAGTAATGTCTTTCTTTGACCTTCAAATATAAATGATTCTTTAATTCCCAGTCCCTTCCAGTTAAATGTGTAAAACATGGTTCCAACTATTGTTTACCTCCACTATAGAAAGGATCAGCAAAAAAAAAACCGGTTTAGTTCTTTCTTTTGTATTTAACCTGCACACCCTATGTAGAATCTTGTAAAAATTTCTCTTATCCTTATAGTTAGATATTTTACCAGAAAATCTCAAATTGTGTAACATCTTCTTCATCAATCCCTCTACCACCATGTGAGCCCATTCTACCTGAAAACAAGATTTTCTTCAGCTCACAGACTTCTCCTAGTAGTTAGTTGATTCTGGTTTTATTTCCATTTGCTCTTTCTTCTGGAGCATCCATCGCTCAGACGGAAACAGATCTCTTGACTCTTCTCTCTGCATTTCCTATCTTTTTGCTCATGGTTTCCATTTCCTCATATTTTGACATCTATTACGTGATAGTTCCTCCTTTTGCTTTTTCAGATCCAAATTCATTTTTGAGTAGTATACATTACTTATTTCACTTCCTCTTTTGAGCGTTTACAGTTGTTGTTGCTATTTTACTTTCTAAAAGTTTTATCCATCTTTGAGTTACTGGTGTGTGCTCCATGTACTGGCCAGGCTAGAGAGTGGAAATCTTGACAGAGCCAGACAACACTAGAGATCCCTTCAAGTGCTAGGTTGGCCAGCCAAATGGGTCCCGTCTATAAAGACATGGGGCAGGAGGTCCCCCAGTTTGGTTGTCTCTGAGCTCTCCAGGTGTGAGCAGGGAGAAACCCTTCTAACTCAGTCACGTAATAAAGAAAGGACCATCTCAGCCCAACTATGCAATCTCTTAGAGGCCAGTCAGATCAGTACCCACCTCTACCTCACAGTGTCACATGTAGTTACATTTTGACCTCGAGTGTTCATTGAGCCCTCAGTTCTCCCTGGAGCCCTCATCTCCTACTCCTGTTGAAAGCAGAGGCTTCCAGCACCTGCACGTTGACTTGAGACCCCAAATCCACACATGTGTATGAAATCCCCTTTAGAGTCATCTGCCTTCTTGAGTCACCCCCCGAAGCCAGTTGGGAGGGATCAGGGAGATTAAATGTAGATGTGAGCTGCCATCTTTCTAGAATCTGTATTTTCTCAGAGTAAGGGATGCCTGAACATATTTCTAGGTTGAAGGAGAGGTGCAAGGAGAGGGTAAAAGGTTGAAAGTATGCAGAGAGAAAACAAGTGCTAGAAAAAGTTCTCAGAAAGATGAAAGAGGAAGAATGAAGAGCATATAGGAAAGGATGAATTTGAGCAGAATGAGGAGCACATGATGAGCCAATATGAAAGATAAAGTTTGGCTGTGGTTGAAGATAAGTTTGTAGGGCAAGAGTTCTCAAAGGGTAGTCCATGGATCAGCACATCAGCATCACCTGAGAACATACCAAAAATTCTAATCCTTGGGTCCCATCCCAGACCTAGTGAATTCGAAACTGTAAGGGTGGTCCTCAGTAATCTATTTTTTATCAAGTCCACCAGCAGACTCGGATGCACATTCAAGCTTGAGAAACATTGAGGTAGGATGTAGAAAAATTAGATAAATCTGAAGATGTTTATAAATGACAACTTTCTTTTATTCCATGCACATGGGGGTGAAGCCAGTTACATCCTAGGAGTGAGAGGATAAATGTGGGACTTGGGAGAAGTGAGAAAAACAAAAGAAAAAATGGAAAAAGACTAACATCACAGTCAATGAATTTGCAAAGACACTAGTGGAATACATCATATGCAATAGTAATTTTTTACTTCTTAATAATGATAACATGAGCAAAGGCTCGAAGACAGAAAGGGGGCATATTTAGAATACAGCCAGTTAATGATTTTGTCATTTATAAAGATGAAATCTGCTTCATGAAAAGTCTATCATAAACTCAAGAATTGAGGCATTTAAAAAATTTTGAAGCACATTTACCACTGCTAAATCTGTTATTGAAAGAATCACAAAATCTCTGTAAGAATCAGGGTACTTACTTTATACAGAGAAAATGAAGACCAGTCAGTTTAAGAAATTTATCCAGACCCAACAGGAAGTCAGTGGCATAATTAGGATGAGCTAATCAGGTCTCCTGATTCATTGCCCTTGTATTCTTCTGTCCAGAATTGAACTAACTCCTATTTAGCAATGCTCTGATAAACCTGGAAGTGAAAATCCACAAGGATGAAGCCAGCACACCTGCTCTTATGCCTTGTGAAAGTTGGTGGAGTTTAGTTCTAAGAGCAACACACAGAAGCATCAGATCTGCCAAACATAACTTAAAGAATTGGCCCAGTTTTAGATTTTGTATCTAAGTGCTTGATCAAGTTTTTCCGTGTTGCCCCTAAGGCCTCAAGACCTGCCCAAAAGGTCACTAAATAAAGGTGGATCCATCCAAAGAGAAGCTATGGCAGTCAGAATGGAAAGTTACCAGGCAGGTGGATGGTATCAACCAAGCAGTGATGGGAGCAAGAGGTTAAGTGAAATGGCTATAAATAGAGCCCACAAAACATTATGAATTCTAAATCCAGCCCTGAAGTTATGGCTTAGAGAAATGTGTACAACAGCTGATAAACAGGCTCTCCTGTCACAGCGCTGTCTGAGGGTGTCTGGGCTCAATGAAGCCACACCATCCATAGCACGTGGCCAGAGGTCAATGGAGAGGCAGGGAGAAAGGGCTTTCAAAACCATGCTGACCAGGCTCATGGGGGATAGCATTACCTTCCACCTCAAGGGGTTGTTGGGAAGATTCACTGAACTAATGCACATTAGGGGTGAGTACAGGGTCTGTACATTATAAGCACTCTGTCAATGTCAGCTGTTTTTCCAAAGTGACACTGACACGGGTTCATTCAAATGAACTAACATTTCCCTCCCAATGGAGTCATTTAATGAGAAGTAACTTTTTTGTCAACATGTGAGACTCCACCTGCCTCATCCTCCAGAAAGCACAGCACCCTATCTTAGCACAGTAAGCTTTCTAGGGCAACATACCTTCTTCTTGCACGCTTTTCATAGCCATGGCCTGGGAACTACACCTGACAGTCCATCTTAATATCACTGTTTGTTTTCAGCTTGTAACACATTCATCAGAAAAGAAAGCAAGGATACAAGAAGAAGGAGAGGGCAGAAGAGAGATTTTTCAATTTATCAAGAGGAAATCTAACACTTGCAAATTGGTCTCCTTGGACACATTAATCATATCAGTTTCAGCATTTGATTTTTATTCTAAACAACTTCATGCTCCAATTAGAGGTTTTTGCACTTAAGTTCAGAAATCCATGACATCATCTAGAGCCACTGGGGCACAAGAAGGTCAAGCAGCCTCTCACCTTTGTACTCTGCCAGGCACACACACTCATAGCCATTAACGAGGTCCCTGCAGGTGGCAGCGTTCAGGCATGGAGCAGAGAGGCACTCGTTATATTCCTCTTCACAGTAGAGGCCGTGGTACCCTGAGGGACAGAGAGAAAGACCTGCTGTCAAATGTGTTTCATTCAAAGCCCACACTGGACCAGCCTGCAAGGAAGGTAGTTGGGTATTCACTGGAGAGTACGGCACAGACAGATGGGATTTCAAGAGCTGGGTCTCTTGGGGTAAAATTGAAATATGAATTTCAGGGAAAACTATGAAGAAAGAACCTGTTTTTATCATGCTTTTTTATGATCCCAAGTATAAAATAAGTGATCCCATTTATCCACCAGTGTTCTCATCATGATACGTCCTACAGTACTGCTGGTAGGAGGACCTAGTCACTGAATGTGTATGCTGCAGTCATTGGAGACAGTGAGCAAGGCAGGACTTACAGCATGGGAGGGGCAAACAGCTGCTTTCAAACATGTGAACCACACTTTTTTACCACATCAATTAGAAAAATACATTTTTTTCCAAAGTGCACGCAGGTCTAATAAAAAAAAAGAAAAATACAATTGTATTTACTGTGCTTTTCAAGTCAGTAAAGAAAATTAGCTTAAAGGGCTTAACTGAACTTCCTGATTAAATGTGGGAGGTATTATTGTTTTTGCTGCTCCTTTAAAATATGATTACACAAATTGCAATATTTTAAATTATATTTATTTTTTCAATTATTAAAAGTATAATAATGCAAATAAAGAAATAAAAAAATTCCACAATTTCTTGATAAAGATGTCTTTCACCCTTCTACTTGCAAAACAGGTGTTTATTCTAAAGGACAAGAAGACAACATTCTTGGAGATTCACTTGTGAGTGTTATGCTGTTTTCAACTTTTTCAACTTTCAAAAACATGTATTACTGCCAATTTGCAGTGAAACCAGGCCATCTGTGTCTAGCCCTGTCCAAACAGCAAATAACATAAGAGTACTTTCAAAAGTCACCCTGCTTGTGTTAGCTCTGAACTCAGATAAGCAGAAAAAATAACCCCTTGCCCAAATAGGAATTCAAACTACTAGCTTAGCCCAGCTTTTCTAACTCACAGCCAACTCTCAAACTCAAAAAGTCCCATTAGGACATGCTAATATGTAGAACTGTTTTGTTTCTTGTGCCTATCACAAAAGTAGGTTAAGCTCATATTTGCATTATTAACCGAGCACTTTTCAAGTATATTGCCATTTCAGTTGTTTTTAAACCGCTTTCCAAATTTAGGTTATGATAACGGCACCTTTGAGGAGTCCTTGACCTACCTAAGACAGATATACCATAGGTTTCAATCCTTCTATCTTTCCCTACTTTTTGTAATTTTAAGGAAATATTTTCTACTACTCTTCATCAGATTATTTAAATCATATAGACTAGACATTCTCAACTAGCAGCGATGTTGTCCCTCAGAGGACATTTGGCAATGTTTGGAGACATTTTTGGTTTTCTCAGCTGGAGGTGGGGGAAAGGAGTGCTACTGGCCTCTAGTGGGTAGAGCTAAGGATGCTGCTAAGGAGCTATGAGGACAGCTTCCCACAATAAGACCATCCAGCAAAACATGTCTAGTATGTCTTCCTTGCTCCTCCTCTCCTCTCCTCTCCTCTCCCCTCCCCTCCCCTCCCCTCCCCTCCCCTCCCTTCTCCTCTCCTCTTCTCTCTCTCTCTCTCTCTCTCTCTCTCTCTCTCTCTCTCTCTCTCTCTCTCTCTGAATCAAAGTATCTTTTGGCTTCTTCTCCCAAGTATAAGAAATTTCTTTGAGGTTAGTGTGGACTAGCAACCACCAGCAACGTCTTTTCTTTTTTTTAGTTTCTGTTTAAGATGTGGGTTATGATTCAGAGTTAGGTATACAAATGATCACTGTACAGGTAATGTCTGGGCTTCAATTTGGTCCCCACTTCACCTGGTTTGAGATCAGGTACCCTTATTGATGAAGTATGCCTCCCTCCTCCCTCCCCTGGCAGTTTCCTGCTACAGCCAATCCCTTTCTTATAGTATTGTGATAATTGTTCAGGGACCGCTTATGAGTGAGAACATATGGTACTCAATTCTTTGTTTCTGTGATAGCAATGTCTTTTCAGTTGTATTTGCTCTCCTAGCAGATATTTTAAGAATCAACATGGAAGGATAATATATAACCCTACATGCATTTTTGACCACTAAATTGAAGTGTAATTTAAATAGACAAGACTCAAAAGCAAGTTTCATGAAACCATCTATAATTGTTTTCATTTTTTGAAAACACTACATTGTCTTTTTCTACTAGCAACATGAAAAGCAAATGAGGAAGTTATTTTACAGAGATAATTAAGCTGGTGATGGTTTTCTTCCTTGGGGGGAAAGAAAAGATAAAGGTTTCATATTCTAAAACTGTTTCTTCAGAGACGGTAACATTTAAATGTCTTTATGGAAATGTCAAGGCACCCTTTATACTCAGTGCCAAGGAACCTAAATCAGACTGTTTGAATGAAAAGGCATTTCTTCCAAAAGAGAAGGCTTCTGTGAAAATGAGGCTGTTACCCCCTGCTGGTAATTAATTCGAGCAAACAAATTAGCTCAGGGCAGTATGCCCAGGGTCTGGAAAAAATTAGGTTAGTCTGGAGAATTTTTTAAAATAAAATAAAAGATCAAAAAGGTGGGATCAGACTGGCTTCTTCCAGGGCACTGATCTTTATCAGCACTTGTACAATCTGTGCATGACTTGCTCCCAGATAATTAACTCCAATCACTTCTTTCAAATTGACAGAATATTGCAACCAACCAGCTTTGGGGAGTGAGAAAGAGTCATCGAGGAGGCTGCCATGTTTAGCTGAGTGAGTAGACAATGTCATTGAAACAAAGAGGTATGAGGTCGCCTGACAATTAAGTTCGCGAACTTGCCACTGTGTGCTTATGTTGGCAACACTGTACAAAGAACTCAGTAAGGTTTATCACCCTGGTATATCAGGGCCTCAAAGCTGTGTTTGTGTTAATGTTCAGCGGTGTCTTGCTGAGTGGCATTCATTACTGTTGTTGCATGTTTTTTGTGAGCCATTGCAATAACGTCAGAGCTTAAATTAGAGCAACAAACAAACATTAATTTTCTTGTTAAACTTAGCAAGAGTGGAAATGAAATCAGGAACATGTTAGTCTAAGTTTATGGGGATAATATGATGAAAAAAAGGGTAGTGTACAAATGGATTAAACATTTTTCTGAATGAAGAGAAAGTGTCACTGATGAAGAGGGGTCAGGACAACCGGTAATGAGCAGAACTGATGAAAACATTGCAAAAACGTGTCGAACCATGTGTCAAAATCATCGGCTGAATGTGAGAAGTATAGCAGACCAAATAAACATTGATAGAGAAACAGGAAAATCTTAACCAAAAACCTTGGCATGAGAAAGGTGTGTGCAAAAATTGTCCCAAAGGAGCACTTGTATCATCAGCTCACACAGCACTGTCTGTGAAGGAGTTTTTAGTAAACAGATAACTATATTGGAGCATCCTCCCTACTCACCTGGTCTGGCTCCCAATGACTTTTTTTCTTTACCCGAAGATAAAGGAAATATTGAAGGGAAGGCATTTTGATGACATTCAGGACAACAAGGGTAATACAATAACAGCTCTGATGGTTATTCTAGAAAAAGAGTTCAAAATTTCTTTGACAGGTGGACTTGGTGCTGGCATCAGTGCATAGCTTTCCAAAGTGAGTACTTTGAAGGTGATTGTAGTGATATTCAGCAATGAAGGTGTATAAGACTTTGTCTAGGATGAATTCATGAACTTAATTGTCAGAACTTGTACGATCAAAGGAAAAACAGGCTTAGAGAAAGAAGAGCAGTTTAACATTAGACATGCTTAGCTTGGGGCTTACTCTAAGAGGTCCAGGTGGCAGTTGGGAATATGAATTGTGAATGGCATAAAAAGAGCACTTTGGGAATTAGTTGCCTGAAAGTGATGTTGAAGTGTTCATCAACGAAGAGAATAGAAGGGAAAAGAGAAGGGACTAAGGTCAGATCTACACAGATGGGAGTGAACAAGGAGCCAGATCAGGACACTGATAGGGACTGGGTGCAGAAGAGAATAGCCCAAGGCATGCGATGTCATGGAAGACAAGGAAGAAAAAAAGTTAAGGAGGGCAGGCTAGCAGTGTCAAAGGCTCTAAAAAGTGAAAATGGCAACTGAATTTGAAGATTAGGAGGTCATTGGAGACCTTCAAAACCATGGCTCTTAATGGGGGCTGCACTGTCCCTTAGAAGGGATTTTGTCAACTGGAAGAGGGGGAGTCCTTATCACAACAATGAGAGGGTTCTACTAGATTTTAGCAGGGAAGGGGACAAAGATATTAAACATCTTGCAATATCCAGGATGTTCTTGCACAGTAAAGAATGGTTCACTGTTCTTCGCAAGTTTGGATTGTCCCACTGAACATTCATGTAAGTGAAAACCCTGTTGATAACTTTCCAAGACTAAAGCCTAACTACTTTACATGTACAAGACAGCTTTAAGACATACTGAGTTTTCCTGGAACATACTATTGTATAAATCAAGAGAAGATTGTACCAAGAGTTTATACTTCACTTTGAAAAAAATCACTTCACAAGAGCAACAGTGTTAGTGAAATTTAAGTCACCAATAAAGAACACTGAATCAATAAAATTTTTTTAAAAAGAAAACAAAAATCACTTCTTCAGATAGTTTTCTGACAGTGCTATGTAAACTAGCCCCTCCCACCAGTTACTCATCACAACACTCTGTCAATTGCCATCATAGCACTCCTAACCATCTGAAGTCCTATTTTTAATTTAATTCTTTACTTGATTATCATGTCTCTTCCACCACTAGAGTATGTGCTTGAAAGCAGAAGCTGCAACTACAGTACTCACAGCTTATACCTGCTCTGTTACAGAAAAGCTGCACAAAAATTAGTTGCTAAATCAGCACCCAAAAGGGTATTGACTGATTCAACACACTTTTTAAATGTGCCTATGGTATTCCAGGAGCAGCCATCAGGTGACCCAGGTATAAAACTAAAGAACAAGGTCTCCACCTGCAAGGAGCTTCCAGTCTAGTAGCAAGTTAATGGTCTGCTCTGTGTCAAGCCCTTTATGTTTGTTAACTTGTTTGATTCTCATAAAAATCCAAAGCAAGGGGTGGGAGTAGGCCCAATTTACATATGAGGAATTAAGAGTCAGAAGGGTAAAGAAATTTGCCCAAGGTCACACAGTTGATACCAGTGTGTTCTTCCTACTTTTCCATGTTTTCCCAAAATGCATTGTCTAATGTTTTAGTTTTCTTAGGCTGTCATAACAAAAAGTCACAGACTGGTTGAATTAAACACCAGAAATATTTTTCTCACAGTTCTGGATGCAGGAAATCCAAGATCAAGGTGTCAGCAGGTTTGGTTTCTCCTGAGTCCTCTCTCCTTGGCTTGCTAATGGCTGCCTTCTCAGTGTGTCCTCAGATGGCCTTAGTCTTGGTGCATTTCCTCTTCTTATAAGGACACTAGTGCTATTTTATTAGAACCCCACCCTTGTGGCCTCATTGAACCTTAATTATCTCTTTAATGGCGCTATCTCCAAAGACTTTTGAGGTTAGGACTTCAACAAATTAATTTTGAGGGGACATAATTCAGTCCCTACCAACCAGAATCAGTTTCTCAGTCATAATACTACTGTTAGTTTTTACCATATCATTATCGCTGGGTGCTGTCCTGTACATTGTAGGACGTTAAACAGCGTCCCTGACTTCACACTAGATTCCAGTAACATCATCCTTCCTAGATGTGATAATCCAAGATGTGTTTAGTTACTGTCTTGGGTCCCCTGGAAGACAAAGATCCCTTTTGAGAACCACTGCCCTGGATCCTTTTTATAAGATGAGAGCAATTTGAGATTTGAGGACATGCTGGTTTCTAATTTTTGTGAAGAGTAAGAATTAGTTCATTATAGAAAAAAAAATTCTGGGTAGTATCAAGGGGACCATCTGCCATTGCGGGTTTGATGTAATACTAGTCCATGGGGTGACTCTCCAGCAGTATTGTCCTACAAAAAGAAAACAGGCCCTGTGTCCATCTGAGGCTGAGTCCTACCAAACAAATAGAATAAAGAAAGAGAGGAGTGAGGAAAGAGACCCTGCCTGATAATTTTTGAGCTCCCAAGAACCCTATTTCACATTCTGCCTCTGGGTTGGGACTCCTCTGTGTCCTTGTGGTAAGATTTCCCTTATCAAGCCAACTGGCAGAGCTGGTTTTTGGCTAGCGCTATTGCTACTTTTCAGGTGAAAAGATCACAGCCCAACTAGATCGACCAGCTCAGCAAAGGCATGATAGAGCCAGGATTCTACCCCATAGAGTCTTTGCGTTGCAGAAAACACACCTTGCTGCCTCCAGGTCTTTTTGTTTGTTTGTTGTTGTGTTTTTTTATTTATTGCGAGGACAGAGAAGTTCCCACAGTGGGACGGAATCCGAAGGGGTTGCCCCTGCCTCCAGGTCTTAAAAGGCACTAGTTTCCTATTCCTCCCACTGGAAGACAGGGACTTCCATGGCTGTTTGCTGTCTTTTCTCTCAAGACACCATCACTCTCTCAAGACACCATCATTTAAATATCAACCTGAGACCCACCTGCTCCAGCCCCACATTGTGTTTACTCTTTTCGTCCACCTCACCCATTACGCAGCACACTCTGAAAACTCCAAAACTGTAAGACTCTTGTTGTAGCCAGATGGCTTTCACACTTTTTGTGACAAATACCCAACAACTCATCCATCTGTGTCACCTCTGGAGGGCTATTTGTGCCTCCTGCTGCCTCAGAAAAAGAGGGCAAACAGGACCTTCAAAAAATCATGGCACTGTGTTCAGGACAAGTAGGGCAAGGCCCCAGAGCAGACTGAATTCAAAGTGAGAGTAAATTTACAATGTTTTGAATTTGTTTTTACTTTATAGTTAGGCAAAAGTGGAGGAAGTGGGGAACGGTTCCTTTAAGAGTATATTGCAACTCAAAGACTGTTTCTCCTCTTTTCAGTATGAGAGGATGAAATGTGAAAACCCATGACTCCCTGATTCAAGTTGAGACCCGTTCCCGGGAGATCAAATATTCCACCCCACACATAGTAGTTAAAGTTGTGGGCACAGAGAAAATAATCCTATTATATTAATATGATTGTCTGAGTGCTTTCAAATTCTGGCTAAACTCACTGGTGGTCATAGAGCCCTTCAGCACTGTGGAATGTTAGACAAGGCATTCATTTTATTGTATGGAGCTTCAAGGGAAACTGTGTATATGTGTGTGTGTGTGTGTGTGTGTGTGTTCCTTAGTTTCTCTCTTTGCTGGTATGTTCACAATAGAAATCGATTTAAGAACAGAAAAACAGCATAGGGAAGAATTCTTGCTCCCATTAATCCTATTAAGCGTTTCTGATGCTCTTATGCTAAACAAACCTGCTGGTGTTGATATCTGAACAAACTTTCACTGAATAGACATGCTCCTGTTGCAAACATACAGTAAAGCCAAAAAATATTTGTGAACATGAAGGAAGTCACATAAGTAAATACAGAACATTCACTGGTGTGTGGAGGACAGTAGCTGCTGGTGTTGCTTATTTCTTTTACTTCGTAATTGCTTGTGGCACCTGGCCAGAAGAGAAAATAAATGTAAAAAGACCCAGTCTGTCAATGTTTCCACTTTCTGTGGTTCTAATAGACATTAAATTGGAAGGACTGAAGATAGAGGTAAATTAAAGTTTTAGACTCTAAAACCTCCCTATTATTTATATGTGACTGAGCCATCTACAAATTTCCACCTTTCTCCCTGGGCTTCCAAAAGGATGGATGATGAAGAGCCAGTCCTAAATCATATCCTAACTGCTTATACCATGAGTTTATATTCTTACTGCAGAGGCTCTCTGCCTTTAATAGTTATGTGGAGGTTGGGTGTGGTAGCTCACAACTGTAATCCCAGCAATTTGGGAGGCCGAGGCAAATGGACTGCTTAAGGCCAAGAGTTGAGATCAGCCTGGGCAACACAGTGAAACACTTTCTCTACAAGATATAGCGTGTGATGTGGTGGTACGCACCTGTTGTCCCAGATAATTAGCAGACTGAGATGGGAAGATCCCTTGAGCCCAGGAGTTTAAGTCCAGGAGTTTGAAGATCCCTTGAGCCCAGCAGTGAACTATAGTCATACCATTGAACCCCAGCCTGGGTGACAGAGTGAGAACCTGTCTCTAAAATAATGTGTTTTAATGTTTGTAAAGAGACATGTGGGAAAGTTTGGCCGTTCTCTGTCTCGCGTTTGCCTCCTCAATCAACTCATTTTGAATTCAACAAATAGTTATTAAATGCCTACTACATGTCAGGCACTGTATTAGTCACCTGGATTATAGGGTGAGTAAAAACAAACATAGTGCCTTTACTGGGGCACATGAGGAGAAAGACATCGACCAATCACCCAAATGAATAGAAAATCATAACAGGAGGAAAGTAAGCCATTAGAGACATGGGATTAAAGGAAGGAGGAGAAGCAGGAAAGCAGACCATGTCCCAGGGAGGCCACTCTGAGGTGAGGGCAGTGAGCTGAGAGCGTTGGGGTGTGCAGAGGAGTGATGAGAAAATTCAAGACAGGAAAGCAGTGTGTGCAGATGACCTTCAGTGTGGGGAGCGTGGCCCATGGCTCGTTCCAGAGATGCACCAGAAGCAAAGAACAGAGAAGAAAGAAGAGCAGGCAGGTGCCAGGCCTAGAAATACTAGTGGGGGTTGGGGGGGTAGGGAAAAATCACATTTGCATTTCAGAAAGATCGCTCCAGCTGCCTTTTGGGTAATGGAGATGAGACCTGCAAGAATCAATGTGAAGAAATTGGTGAAGAGGCTGCTGCAATCAGCCCAGGAAATCGGCAAGGATGAAAGTGGTGGTAGTGCCACCTAGAATATAAATATCAAGAGCCATTTTAAAAGTAAATAGAAATACCTGGTATATAGGTAGGACATGAAAGGCGGGAAGGAGTGAGAGGGGGAGGGGGAGGTCCAGGATCCTGGCTTATTTTATCCAGAGATACTCAATTTGTCAGTGGAATTGACATTTATTGAGTCCCCTTCTATGGAGCAATTTTTCTTCTAGGCACTTTCAAATACAACAGAATTTCATCAGCAGGATGGGGCTGGACAGGGGAGATGGAATGGAAGGGAGTGTGGAACTTTCTAGGAGAGGGAGACCTTAGTTGAACAAAAGGAACTGACAGCTTCTCCCAGGAAAGCAGAAGCAACTTGAATAAAAAAAACAACAGTTCATTTTAATGAGTATTTGCTGAATTCTGACTATGTTGCCAAACATTGAAGTAGGTGCTGAGGCGATCAATTGTGCTGTAGTTAAAAAAAAAAGTTAAATGTAAGAAAACACAAGAAGTCAGAGGTGGCCCTAAGGAAGGCAGAAAGGGAAAGGTAGCAGAAAGAGGGGAGCAAGGGAGAGGGGGAAAAGGAAGAGGGAGATAGAGACCCAAAAGTCTCAAGAAGGACACAGAAGGAAAAAAAAAAAAAAGAAGCAAAGGCAGAAAGAGAAGAAAAGCCCAAGAAGATAAGATAGAGAAAAGAGAAACTGGTCCAGTAAGTGAAGGAATTCCACTGGGCAGAGAGCAGAGTCCCTGAAAGTAATGTAGATTCCCTATGGGGCCATGCTACCCCCTGATGTAATGACCTTGAGCACTGCCCTTGGGGGTCACTGAGATGAGGGACATATGGGGATGTTGCAATCTGAGAGTTTGGGAGATGATGAGACACTACAGGATTCTTGTTTTCCAAGTTATCCTTTATTAAAGTAAGATATATTTGACAACATTTTATTTTCATTAATCACTTTTCATCACCCAGTATTGAGGTGTTTCTAGGTTGGAATCTCTGGATCATCAGGTATATATATGGCTGCAGCTCAAAGTCAATGTGTCACATCTTCCATCAAGGTAACTCATGGGCACCTGTGGCAACCAAGGGCACTTATAAAAGAAAGGGCTCCTTTCCATGTCTCAGGGGTATAGACACTTGGCATCGTACATGAGGTGGTGCATCTAGTGCAACACCAGGAATGCATCTAGCGCAACACCTGGCACATAAATAAGCACCTACTGTATATGATGTGTGGTCACCTGACCTGCAGTGCAAACATGATTTTAAAATGCGGGTGCCATACTTCTGAAATAAATGCCTGCCTCACCTATGCAGCAAGGCTCTGGCATCGCAGCCCTGAAGGACACCATTTACCCTGCACCACTGCTTCACCTGGGCAACAAAGACCACTTACTGGAGAAACAAACACAAACAGCACCCACTCAGCATTACCCTAATGCCTGGCTGATTAGCCATATTTCACTCACCAGAAGCTCAAAGACTTGGATTTTTCTAATACAAAATAGTCTGTTTACATTTGGTTTTTTGAAAACCTATCCTTTTTCCTTCCCCACAGCCTCATCCCCTAGACTAATCTCTGGGCTGAATCTGGTTTCCTGCTTGGCAGTAAAACTTTGGTTCACTGCTCAATATCTAATCCCAAACTCTGTATTTTCTCTTTAACAATAGTTCATTCTTCTCTCATTTCCTTAGCACACAGGTTGGAGAATATAAAAGACGCTTGATCAAATTGGGTGAATTGAATCCGCTAGAAAAACAAAATCACAGGGCAGAATAACCTTTGCATACATAAATGCAGAAGAGTTCTTTTCTCTACAAATGTCTGTTTTGTATAAAAATGCCTGGAGAAATATTTTCCAAAATTGACAATGGTTTTGTTAAGGGCTTATTTTATAAATTTAAATATGTAAATTTATGTTTTCTAATTTTCCACAATGGAAATATGTTATTTGTGTAATACAAAGGAATAATATCATCCATGCTTTATGAGTATTTTATTTGTAGTATCACAACTCTAATTCATGCTGCCGATTACAAGGGAAGCAATGACCATGCTCTATATCTAACACTGGTTGGACAGTAAGAGAACAGGTAATAATAATAAGAAAAAAGTCTGACTTTATTAAGAATGTTTTAAGAGAGCGATTAGGGTAATTCATATAGTCTATAAAAGGAAAAGACCAGTCTTATTAGACATTTTGAGATGCAAAAAACAGCCATCATGATAAGATACAGTGCTAATAAAGAAAATGCTTTTTAAAAGAAGGGTTATATACTTTAATACATAGAAAATAAAACCTTAGATGATGTGAAAAATCCTGAAGCTACTCTAGATATATGAAAAATATAAATCATAATTAATTAATCTTAGAAAAAATAAGTATATTATAAAAATAAAAATAAATGCTAGAAAAACAAACAAGTATTATTCTGAGTGACATCCTTACAAATAGTTCACATTTTCCTTCAAAAAAACATTTAATGACAAATGAAAGACTACATTGTAGATGACAGCTTGCTTATGGAAGGCAACAGAAGTCAAGAGAATTCAACAGTGAACCTGTTTTAATAGAAGCACTTGCATGTCTAAGACCATTTGAACTTAAACTTGTCCATCATCTTGGGAATTTTCCTAACCATGTTAATCTAAACATTTCTAAAAGTCTTCTGTTGGAATTACCTTCAGAACTAGGGTTACAAACTAATCACATGGAAAAAATCAATCTCTTGATATGTTTTAGCCTTGTCTTATGTCTTTTTACATTTTTTTTCAAGTTGCTTTTGGCCACTAGAGGGTGGATTCTCCTTATAATCTATACCAGTTAAAAGGAAAAATATATTTCTCAGGAGTGTAACAAAAGAACAATAAAAAGATGTCTTTTAAAAAAGGAAATAGATGGCACAAAGAAATGTAAATCAATCTGCTAGATTATATTTAAAGAATAAATATTAGTCCAATTAATAATAAAACCTAAAATTCAAATATTTCACCAATATGCCTCTAAACATATGGCATTTATAGTTAAAATTATCCATTTTAAAGTGGTCTATTTTTCCTACTTTCTATAAAAAAATTTAAGTGAAAATGCTTATAATACCATGATTAAGGCATCAATATTGAGATTAAGTATGACAAAATAGTATTTTATAAGTTGATATTAAAAAGTATTGGGCTTTGTGTATTTACATATAAACATAAGTAGAACATCTTAATGAAATGAAAAACATCTTATGTTTTTAAACACATACAAATGGCCTGGTTTATAGTTGGGGTAAGGAGGATGATGAGGCGATATGAAAAACAAAAGATAAGCTTAAACCCTCATATTTCAGATGTTTTTCATTTCGATCACAAAGATGGACTCTGGGCTCTACACAAGCAAGAAAAGGGTTGTGGAACAAAATCAAAGGTTAAGGCACAGCACTTTGGAAAGAAAATAAAACCTAGATGGTTATTTTCAGGCAAGTATGTATATTAACAAAGGAAAAATTTTTTAAAGGTTAAAAAGTACAGAAAAGTTTTTTACATGTTTAATTGCTTTTATGTTACTTTCAATTGGGCTTATCCAACCAAAAAAGCAACATCTCACTAATGAATTAGACCAGGGATCTTAACTCTGATCTGTACCATCAGAAACAATTGGTTAAATTTGATTTTAACTTAACCCCTACTCAGTTATTAATATGTATTTTTTGAGGTGTCTGCATGCATCACACTATCTTGGTGGGTCTCAAAGTGTGGTCCCCACACCAGCAGCATCAACATCATCCAAGAACTTATTAGGAATGCAAGTTCTCAGGCCCCACTCAAGGTCCACTGAATCAGATAATCTGAGGGTGAAGCCCAGAACTCTGATTTAATGAGCCCTCTAAAGTGATTCTGATGCACACTCAAGTTTGAGAACCACTAAGCTATAGAAAGAGCAAAGTTTACAATCTCTCTCACAATTTCTGACTCTTAAAAAAATGCAGAGAAATGGTAGGGGTTGTTTACGGCAAACACTATATATGATGTGGCTATGTATTTTTAACAGTCATGGCTTTGCCTAAGTGTGTAACTAAACCAATCACAAAATATTTGGTCAGAAAATGTACCAGTCATGGACACATAAATAAACCAACAGTGAAACCTATAGCCAAATGATTTATCAGTCATAGACACATGGACCAAATAAAACTACACTCATCTCAAGAGTTACTTAAAGGAAGAAAGCGATGCAAAGGAATCCCAAACTGACAGGAAATGCAGAATTTGAAAAGAAAGGCCAGAATGAGGGAAGGTAATAATGACATAGAAGAGACACAACATTTTATAATTCCTTACTATCTGAAGAGGAGTATCTCACATACCTAATCAGAATCAGGATAAAGTCCAAATTCAGATTAGTGAGGGCAGTTTTTCCCACATCTCTGATCCAACTTCATTGACCTGTGGGAACATTTTTGCTAAAAGGAATATCAGAAAATGGCCAACAATCTAAGGTGATAATTTTTACAAACCACAAATTAGGAAATATTATCTGACAAAAGTGTGCTATTTCTGGTTATATATCAGAGGTGGCCTTATAGATATATAGTTTCATGTGATGGAAAAAAAAATTGTGATTGGAATTATTCCAGAAAATGTTAGTATATGGAGTCCACAATGCAGATTGTGATGTTTTTCTGGGCATATTTACTTTCATTCTCACATTACTCACATTCACTGATACGATGCTAATCTGTAATCCTCTAATCTTTCTATCAGTCATTGCCATTCTCAGGTAAATATACTGAATCCTAAAAATTGATAAACACCAAGGAAATTTCTCATAGTCATTCATGAACAGTTTTGAAAATACACACCTACCATTTGGCCACCAACCTAAGGGCTGTGAAAGCGCAAGAGCTGAAGCTGACTCTTACAGTTAGGACTTCAGCTAAAGAACTTTATGGGGAAATTCAAGCACCTGAGCTGTGTCTCAAGGCAGCTGGATTACAAAGAAAAATTCAAATGTAAACAAGTTGAAGCCACAACTTGATTATCTGAGTAAATCCTAAATTCTATTCCAGTGGCCTCTATTGAATTAATGATACCGAAAAACATAGCATTTGTTCACTTAAGAGGTCATATAGTTGTGAAAAATCAAAAGTATGTTTTTATTTGGTGACTTAACTTCCTAGGAGAATATGTGTTCTAATAATCTAAAGGGGAAAATAAAACTGCTTTGAAATCAAGCTAGGGACAAGATCCAATCTACATAGAAGTATCAGGTAAGAAAATAAATTGTCTCCTAGACATTCCTTATCACTTCAGGGGCTCAGGGGTACCTCAGCTCTTCTTTTCTAGCAACCAAAGACCACATATGGTTTTTGTTTTTCAACTGTCTTTTTTTCCTCAAGTCTGTACTTACAGATACAGAAATATATATATATATGTTTGAGGTTGTGGTAGATATAAAAATAAAATGCCACAATGTAGTTCCTCCAAGCAAGAAATAGAGTCTATAAGCTTGACACTGTGACTTGCTCATGCCAATGGGACATTAGCAAACATGGCAGGAGAATAAGCTTTTAAAAAGGCATGTATATGAAACTTTATCCTCTGTTACTGCTTTGGAACCCAGTAATCATGTGAAGATAGCCAGACTTTTCTGCTGGACAATGAAAGACATGTGTCCAGTCATCCCCGTCACTCCAGCTAATTGCCAGCCATGTGAGTCAGGTCATCCAGGACCAGTCAGTCCTCAGATGAATAGGCAGCTCACCACAAAAGCATGAGTGAGCACATGGAGTAGAGAAGAGACATCCCGGCTAAGCCCTGCCCAAATTATCAACCCACAGAATCACAAACCATAAATGGTTATCTTAAGCCATAGAGTTTGGAGTGTTTTGTTGCACAGCAATAACTAACTAATACAAAGGTTTGATTACCAGGGACAGTGCCTAAACTAAAGAAATAAAGCCACAGAGATAAACTTTTAAGTGTAAGAGACATAGTTGCCGGGCTCGGTGGCTCAGCCTGTAATCCCGTGCCTTTGGGAGGCTGAGGTGTGTGGATTGCCTGAGTCCGCGGGTTCGAGACCTGCCTGGGCAACTTGGCGAGACCTCATCTCTACAATAAATCAAAAAATTAGCCGGGCGTGGTAGCACGTGCCTGTGGTTCCAGCTACTTGGAAGGCTGAGGCGGAAGGATCACCGGAGCCCAGCAGGTCGAGGCTGCAGTGGCTGGGAGCAGCCACTGCACACCAGTCTGGGCGACAGTGAGACTCTAGCTCAAAAAAATAAATAAATAAATAAATAAAAGAGACATAGTTAAGAAAAAACAAAAGTATTTTTATGGGACAGTAGATAAAGGAGAGTCTTTGCAAAAATCCTATTTCTAGGCACTCCATGCTCCTATTTCAGACCTACTTTCAATTGGGCTTATCCAACCAAAAAAGCAACATCTCACTAATGAATTAGACCTGGAACCTTCACTCTGATCTGTACCATCAGAAGCCATTTTTACTGCAAGAGTAAAAGTTAAGTACAATATTGGAAATTGTCAACATAGTATGAAGACTTTAGTCTAACCAGCTAAGGATCTCTCTGAGCAACCCCTATAAAGCCAAATGGGATTTTAAACAAAGTATTGTGTCATTGCATAAGGAAGCACTTGGGTGAGATGAAGAAGGACATGCCGTTCTACAAAATCAATATCTACTCTAAGTTGACAATGTGCTGGGATGAAGAAAGAGGTTATGAATTAATCTGCTTCAGGCAAACCAAAGAGCTCTGAATCTTCATTAAAACTGAAACAGTTCTGTAAAAGCACTCAGTGAATGCAGCAGCTTTCAGTGTGCTTTTAAACTGAAAATGAATGGACATGATAGAAAACCACTGGAAGAAATACAGGGCATTGTCCCCAGATTTCATACAAATCCAGACAAAAGAAGAATTTAAAAGCACATTGAAGGTTAGAAATCCATCAAAAATAGAACATGCAAACAAATCTCCTTATTGGTTGTCTAATTGGGAATCAGGGTTCAGGCTACCATAGGTTACAATATATCTCAGACATCACCTATAATGGCACATTGTTATAAGGTTTCCAGTCCTGGGGTTCTGAGGCCCAGCAGATCCTCCATTATTGACATTGATGGCAAATCAATTCTACTGAGTCAGTCTCATAGGAAGGAGTCCTACCGAAAGTACAGGACATCAAAGCTATCTCAAAGCCGAGAACTAAAAACAACAAAAGGCAAATATGAAAAGGAAAGAACATTTTGGGACTATGATATTATCAGAGCCAGGTAAAAAGAAACAACATCAAAGGAGCCCATGGTTGGCAATAATCAATGCAGGAAGCTTTCAGGGATTCAGGTAGCAAGAAAAGTTGCTAGTAGGCATTGGGGACCCTGGAACTGAGAAGCACTAATCAAGAGAAACTACCTAAGCTGAAGGGTACACAGTTATCATGTGCTATGCCTGCGTTTATCATTTGAGTCATAGGAAAGAAAGTTTCTTTAATTAGGTGCATCCAGCAGACATCGGGTCAAATGAAATCATAAGCTTCAGTTACAGGTAGCCCTTAGCATCAATTTCAAAACAGCAGATTGCTGGGTCTTCAGAGTGAAGCAAAGACGGAAGAAGAGAGCACTTCAATTTCCCTGGAAGTCAGAGTTGTGATTCTCTGTGCTGGAAGTAAGAAACTTATGTTGGTCAAGAGTCACTCATTGAACCATAGTCAAAGTCACATTTCAAGCTGGGCTTCGAAGTGTCCACTTAGGGACTCAGGAGCAGTGCTGAGACAGGGGTGTCTAGACACTTGTTCTTATAATTGGCCCAAGCATAAGTAAGAACCCAGCTTTGCACCCAACTTGGGAGGACACATTAGGCTTCCAAGAAGTCTAGATGATTGGTCAAGACCAAGGGCTTTAGTGTCAGGCAAAGCTAGATTAAAATTGGTGTTAACATATCACCTCTACCTCCTGTTGTTTAGACTCCCAATGCCTCAGTTACCTTATTTTTAAATAAAGGAATAGTAATATTATAAAAGGGGCAGGGGCAGAGGCCAGTAAGATAAAATACCTGTTAGGTATTTGACACACAGTTTACATGTAGTAAGTTCTCATGGATGGAAGTGACTGTGGGCAAAGCCAGACTGGATCAAGTCATTCCCTGAGTTAGTAGAGCTGAACTAATGTGGCTGACAAATCCCAATTTAATGTGTTAATTTGAAGCAACTATTAAGACAACTACCAGCCAGGCACAGTGGCTCATACCTGTGATCCCAGCACTTTGGGAGGCGGAGACGGGAGGATTGCTTAAGCCCAGGAGTTCAAGACCACACTAAGCAACATAGCAAGACCTCATCTCTACATAAAAATCAAAAAATTATCCAGGCACGGTGGCACACACATGTAATCCCAGGTACTTGGGAAAGGTGGAAGGATAACCTGAGCCCAGGAGGTTGAGGCTGCGATGAGCCATGATTGTGCCACTGCACTCCAGCCTGGGTGATGGAGTGAAATCCCAACAACAACACCAAAAAGACAACTACCACACATAAAATCTGGTTAGTCTACTTAATGAGTACAATGTACAGTACTTGAGTAATAGAATCCTAAAACCCCTGACTCTGCCACTGTGCAATCAATGCATGTAACAAAGTTACACTAGTACCCCATACAAACTAAAAAGAAAAAAAGAAAATCTGGTCGAGTGTTTCATTTTCCAGTCAGTTATTTACCTTTGTTGAGTCAAGGTCATCACTTGACCTCATTTCCTATTTACTCTGAACTAACAGAAGTTCCAGATCCCAATTGCGTAGGTTCAAATACCAGCTTTATCTTTAGCAGCTCTGTAGTCACAGGCAGAGACACAGCAACAGCCATGGGTCCCACTTCATAAGGACTGTGAGGATTCAAGAAGTCAATCCAGTCAAAGAGCTTTGCCCAGCCCCTGACAACTGAAATATTTATCACTGTAGTCACAGATAGTCAAGGAAAGCAGTCCATTGATTCCTTGAGAAGTTGGAGATGCACCCATTATTCAAGAATGCCCACTATGGCCATGAAAATCCATCCCACCTCTAGTCCAACTCTAACTTCGAATGTCATATGAAAAGAATCAAAGTACAGATTAATAACTTCCTCAGTGGTCCCTCCCAGGAAAAGAATGTCTGACATTTGTTGTACTACTGCTCCAACATTTTTATAGACCATTTCAAGATGGGTGACCATATGTATATCTCATGTGATCTCCCCAAGTCCATTAAAGAAGAGGAAAGTAATGCCAATAGAAGCCAATGGCACAGCTATTCAGTGGCAAAGCTAGGACTTAAATTCAGCTCTTCTCAGTTCTTACCTCAGACTTCTTCATCACACCAAAGAAGAAATGTGGGGCAGTTCTAAATTCTAGGTTCTCAGACCTTCTCAACAGCCAAAAAAACATTAGCAATTGGATCACAGTAATTCCCAACCACAAAACAAAATAAGAGTCTATGGCCTTGTTACAGAATAGCTTTAGAGGAGTCCCCATCTGACCTTCAGGGCCATAACTTGACAAGAATGTTCTGAAATTATATGCTGGCAAGGCTTCAAAAAAGCTGTCCTCAGAGATGCTCAGGTTAGTGATGTAAGTTATCACCTGTCATTTGCAACTTTTGTTTCAGGTAAGATGACGTAAAACGATTTCTGCTGTTCTCACAGACTATGCCAACTTCAGGTTTTAGTAGGTAAATCTCACACCTTTTCAACATGAGTTTAGCCAAAAATGAGTTCTAAATGACTTGAATTTTTAGGGGAAGTCAGGGAGCAGTGGGAGCAGAAATCGCTCATAATTAAAGGCCAGTTCATTAACACTTTCATACATATGGATTAGCCATCTAAAGTGAGGTGAAAATGCAGGCCTGTGGATAGATTTTTTAACATCAGGGATCTCATAAAAATCCCATATGCTCCACCAGCAAGTGCCCTTGACTCATTAGTAGTGTCCTTCCTCCCTGTGAATTAATCTCTCAGGTCACCAGCCTCAAGAAGGCAAATATCACAAATTCTACCTGAATGCCACCAAAACATATAATCAAACAAAATGAGAATGAAGAATGGCTGTGGCAGCGGTTTTAGAGCACCCTTAGGACAGGCACCTCAGCGCCTAGCCGTCTAGACCAGCCTGACTCAGCTCCTCACACTCTGGGCAGTGCCTGCTCACCCTCCCCCATCCCCTGGCTCCCATGGCACCACCCTTGCTAGCGACCTCCCAATTCAGTGACAGGACCTCCCACCTCAATGCAAGAACTCTACAACTTTCTCCCCAACTTTTTCCCCTTTCTTGGTATACTCCCACCCTCACTTATCTTAATAGTTTCCATGAGTTTCTCCAGTACCCACATAACAAGAACTCCATACTTATTTCCCTGGCTGCAGCCATGCTCTAGCCCCAAGTAACAACTATTTACTGGCACATCCATCTTGCTTGTCCTGCTATACCTAAGAGCCTCCTTTGGCATACTTGCCTTTTTTTCTGAATTACCCAGTTAAAGCCTTAGGGGTCTTTTGACTTCATTGTCCCCTTTGTTTCCTACATTCAACTGACACTGAACTCTGATTATTCCACTCCTCAAATAAATGTTCAATCTATCCTTTCATTCTCACTGCACAAGTTCAAGCCCTTACTTCCACTTGCCAGAAGATCACCTTTCAGTCTCTCATATACCAAATAATATGAGAACAGTCTGTCTGAAATACCTTTCAGTTCACATATATCCACTCATGTAACATGTCCCCACATCTTCATTGTCCAAACTTCTCAGCATCTACATTCTCCTCCAAACTATTCTAGTGAGTATTTTCAGTCTTGCTACCCACTACTGCATCTGATGCATCTTATCCTGCAGCAAACTGGATCTATGCTTCTCTGAATTTTTCCCTCACCCAGGACTTCCATACTGCCCTTCCCCACGTCATAAGTCCAAACAGAATTTCAATACCCAACTCATTCGAAATTTGAACTATTGTTAATACAAAAACTCAATCAATTACCAACTTCAATACTTTAAGCATTTTAATTAATTAAGTGATATCAATGTCCTTCAACCAAAAGCTTCCAGGGACACTCCTGTAGTTGAACAAGTTGGGTTTATTACCCATTGTGGTAAAGGAGAATGCATCCATGGGGAACCATGGAGTGTTTAAAAAAGTTAGGATTTATTATAGCATCTGAATTCTGGAATGCTAGATGCTGTCAGAAAGCAGGAGCAATTCTAAGCTTGGGTATCACAAAAATTCCTATCTACAGAGAGGACAGGCTAGAGCAAGGTTAAAACTGTAATTGGTAAAGAAGCAACTGTCACTCAACATATTTGACACTTAGAACTGAGAGAAAAGAGGATGTTTAGCATTTGGAGGTTGCATGGTAACCTTGTTTTCACCTTAGACAAAAGTGGTCTTGTTTTGTCTCATTTTGTCACAGCCTCTAAGAGATTGTGTCTAATACTGGTGTTCTTTGAGATTGTTTATGCCCTTATGTCCAACAGGAGATACTATGGCCCACCTGTAAGTATCAGGCTAGCTCCTAACAACCTCAAAGTCTACCTGTAATGTCAGCAGCTGTTCTTTCAGTTCTCAGTGTCATCATGATGTCAATGTAGAGATATTAACTTTCTCTTAGGAAGAGCACGGATTATGAAGAGTGAGGTTAATCTCCCTTGCTACAGATGCAGCTAAACAAGATTCCATTTGGGATCCTGATGGCGAGGGTAGATATAATATTTTAGAATACAAAAAAGGAAGGGCATGATGACAGGATTAGGATCTGGGAAAAGGAGATAATATATTTTAGACAATCTACAACTCAAGAATAATGAGATATTCAGATCAGGAACCCCTAGAGCATGTTAAACACAAGAGTGTCTTCATCCTGGTGAACCAGATAAAGTTTTCTGGTTAATAAAAGATGAAAGTTGTCTACTGTACTTATCCCAGAATCTAAATGCATTTAGGCATTCATTAGTGAGCTAAATGTCTTCATATCTTTGTAGGTGTACTTATTGCTTTATTGCTGTTCAATTGCTATGAAAATCCTGACCATTAATTCTTATCTTTGATTCTGTTTCCAGCAGATACCATCAGAGTACTGCTATTACTGAGTTTAACAGAAGGAACCAATGCCAGCTGTGCCTTTCGGGTCATAAACACCAGAAATGTAGCTCACATACAAGGCATAGGTAGAATTTTTTTTTTTAATAGTATTGAAAATTCCTATAAATATAATTCCTTTTCAAGAAAACAAAACAAAAACATTATATTGGGCAAATGTCTACACTTTCTTTATTTTATGGTCTACTTATAGCTGGATGACCTAATTGTAAGTTACAAACCTTTGATGGAGAAGAACCAACAGAGGAACTTGGTTGGCAACTTTCCCATGTCTAGTCTGGGACCACAACTGCAGTTGATTTGATGGCCATCTAAGACGCCATTTGTGAAAATAAAAACTGATGTACATATTTTCATGTAAATGTCTTGTACCTTAAATACCTTAAATAGTAATATCCAAGGCACATTTGCAATGGCAGCATTGATTCAATTCAACAAACAAATTTAGAGTAATAACTCAAGTGCACTAGGCAGGGGCCAAGACCAATGAGCTCAGGCAGACCATCTCCGTTCCTGACAGGGACTCCTTCCAACACTGGTCATGTATAACATTTATCTCCAGTTGCCACCATTGTATTGAGAACACATGAAATACCAAGGCTTCCACCCTCAAGGGCAGTGGCATTCCCCCAGACGATCTCTGCCTCATAATATCTGTAGCAGTCCAAGTCTTAACTTTCTTCAGGAAATTTCAATTTGCAATTTTTTAGAAAATAAATGGCCTATCGCTTAACACTGTTACTGGAAGATAACATTTCAGTGATTACTTGGTGTAGACATTTTATTATTCAACATTAAAGTCCCATCAGAAATCCCTAGCCTGAGAAGCTAAAAATGAGGTTTGAAAATAAAGCACCTGGCAAATTTGATTTGCAGTAATCAAAATGGCATTTTGTCAGATGGGAACTAATTATTAACCTGACATGATTTCAATCTGCTGCCATTTTATGAAATGAGATCTGTTTGCTCTCTATAAAGATGATCAGGCTTGCTGCTCCCTAGCTAGACACCCAGTTTCACCTATTTTCACAAAATTCTTCTATTATGCAAACGGGTGGTAAAGCAATTACATGCTCCAAAAGATTGAGATGAGAAATTTCACATTCACAAACTTGTCATGTTCACCTCTTAAAGTGTAAATTCTTGCCGGATGGTAAGATGCCTTTTTTTTTTTTAATTTCATACAGTCACCTAATGGCCTGAGGAAGCACCCTCTCTACAGGCAGTTTCCTAAATTCGATGAGAACCCTGACAGGACTCCAAGGCTCTGCCCAGAGACTGCACAATAAATAAAGGTAACACATTCATTTACAGAAGGGAATGCACATGTCTTCAGGCTTTTCAAGGCTACTTAGGGGCGACTGCTGGACCCCAGGCCATTACCAAGTTAAATACTCCAAGTGGACATGAATGAAGTTTTAGCAGAGAACGGAGGGAGGGGAAAGTGGAACTTAAACAGGAGCTATTTCACCCCTGTGTGGTTGAGGATGCTGTTGGGATCTCCACAGATGGAAAGAGAGAACAGCTTTTACCACTCCGTGTGAGGAAATGGGCTACCTGCCTCTCATTTAACACTCTCACATATAATTCTCCTCGGTTTGCCAACAGAGGAGGAAACAGTCTCGGGAATGCCCTATAAATTTCCTGTGGTCTTAAGTCAATAAGCAGGGCTCTCAGAGATCAGTTTTTTCTGCCACTTTTGGTTGCCTATGCTAGAATGGAAAGAGAAACATGAGAAAGCATATTTTCTATAAATATTTATCCTCCTCACATATGTTGAAAAACCCTACATAGTATTATTAAAGAAGCAACATTTATCTTTAAATTACTACATTTCATTTTAAGTTTTAGAAATAAACCAACTAAATATAAGAGAAAGTTGATTATGGTTATGAAAGGAAGTCAGAGGATGAGGGAAGGAGAAATCTAAGTTGTTTTCCTGTCTTGGAATATGTGGTTCTTCTTTGTGGAGTTTCACTGAAGGAAACAGAAGCCTCAGGAGATAGGTAATGACATACTGAGGAAGTTCCTGACAGAAAGATTTTGCTGCTGAGGGGAAATCTCCCACATGTTATGACATCCAGAGCAGAGCATGCTTTGTGAGTCAGTGCATGAATAAGACTTTGTTCTCCCCAGCACAATTGCAGCTTGTTTAGTTTACAAACACAGGTTGTCTTAGCGATCAATCCGTATTCCCAGCAGGTAAGGGCCCAGCCCCGCGCTCTCTCCTGCAGCTGCACACCCAGTTCACGGCAAGTGAGCACTCATCCACTAAGAAAAAGACTGGGTCATCGGGGAGCAGTTATTCCCATCTCCACCATGGCTCTGACAGGGGAGGATGGATGTAAAGCAAGAAAAATGCCCTCATGTTGTACACAGAATTGAAGAAACTTTACCTCAAGGTTTACGAGAAACCCCAAAATGTTACCATAATATAGTCCATTCTGGCTAGGCTGTGGTTCTGAGATAGTTGCTCAAATGCTAGCCTAGATGTTGCTATGAAGGTATTTTTTAAGATGAGGCTAACATTTAAATCAGTAGACTTTGAATAAAGCAAATTACCCTCCATAATGTGGGTGGGCCTCGTCCAATCAGTTGAAGACCTTACCAGCAAAGACTGAGGTTTCCCGAAGAAGAAAAAAATTCATCTCAAAAAACACAACACAGAAACCCTACCCAAGTTTCAGCCCGCCAGCTTCCCCTACGGATTTTGGACTTGCCAGTCCACATAATTGCATGAGCCAGTTACTTAAAATAAATGTCTCTCTTCTCTCTGCCACCTACCCTGCTCCCCTCCTCCCCCATTTCTAAGGAGAATCCTGACTACTAACACTGTTACCGAGCAGATTAAACAGCCTCATTTCCTCTGTATTTCAGAACAGAAAGGAAAGAGGTACTTGGCAAAATACCAATTGCTTAGAAAATCAGAGAATTAAGAGTCTATGTGAAAAAAGACTTTTCAACACCCTTCAAATGCCAAGTTGCATTTCCCACTAACACCTTTAATGAATTTGCAAATATGGAAAGCTCTGGGTCAGGCACTGGAGCAGCAGAACCAGGGGCATCTACATTGGAATCTGGGCTCTGCCCCTTTCTGTGTGCGTGTCCACAAACACAAAACTGAAACTGTAGCGGCAACTCAAACCCTGGCATAAATGTGGCACTGAAAGGACCAGAGATGTGAAGCACCCAGCTCAGAACCCAGAAAGACTCATGCTCGCTAAATGGCAGCTTAGGGTGACTGTTGCTGGTACCAAGTTATTAATAAAACACACTTCCTCCCAGCCCTAAGAGGAAAAGAGACATATACAAGGATTAATTAATACAGTGTTTTAAAGACCACAAAGGTAATATTTAGGTGATTGTTGGAATACAGAGGAAGGGAAGCAGAGTCAGCCCCAGAAGCAGAGGTTTTCCAGCTGAGGTGGGGTGACAGGGAGCAGGCATTCCAAGCATAGGGCACTGCACAAGCAAACCCAGGGTCAGACAGAACCAGGTACTGACCAGTCACACTAACTGTCCAGGGACGTATGGGGACTCATTGTGCTGAGAAGCATTCTAAAGGGCAAACTCATGCAGGGACAGAGACTTGGGCAGAATAGAAATGAGAGAAAAGAAAGAGTTGCCCCATGCATTCTTTTCAGATTGCACTAGTAGCTTGTGCAGACACACATTTTGACTAGTGGCTACTCTGACTTCTGGGTATTAAAAACTTCCATAGTTATTAACTTAGATAACGGCTTTCTCCTCTAAAAGTACAATCCCATGAGCAGGGGGTGAGAGATGGTAAAGAATACTGGGGAGGAATCTAAAATCCTCTAATAAAATATCTTTTGTTAAGCTTTCACAAAAAAACTTCCATAATTAAAAATCAGTTGTACAAATGGAAAAAGTACTTGAAAAATAAACAATGAAATTTTTGAATGCTTACACAGGGAACCAGAGGTGTACCAAACTGTGCACTGAGTAAGAATTTTAACAGATGACACAATTCTGAATGTATTGCACGGTGCTTTTCATGCACATTAAAATGAAAATGCATATTTTGTTAACTTAAGCACACAGTAGTAAGAGATATGCAATACGGTAAAAGCTCTGCAATGACTTATAGTAAATCGTTTTTAAAAATTTAGCCTGTTATAAGATTAAGCCTGTTTTGAATTTTCTCAATCTTGCTTACTTGTGTTTTCCAATTTTTCTACAAAAATGTGAATGGCTCATGAAAAGAGAAAAGGGTATTTTTTTTTAAATGCTGCCAAGTATATGTCTAAAAGAGAAAGTGTGTCATAAACTATAAACGAAGGGAATTCACTTCTATTGACAAGTACACCACATTCTGTGGGCTAACTTTGGCTTAAATGCAAAAAAAAACTAACAGTCTTTTGAGATTGGGGAGGGATGGGGGAAAAGCTTCATAATTTACCAGCAGCACCAACCTGGGTCACAGAGGCATTTGTAGCTGGTGCCTACGCTGCGGCACGTGCCATGGGCACAAGGGCTGAGGGCACAGAAGTCCACGAGCTGGGCGCAGGTCAACCCCGTGAAGCCCGGGCTGCAGCTGCAGGTAAAGCGCATCCCATCTGCGTAGCAGGTGCCGTTGTTCTGGCATGGCAAAGAGGCGCACGGGTCCACCTTTTCTTCACAGGCGGATCCAAAGTATCCTGGGAGAAAATGCACGGGAGCTTACAAAACTGAAAACACATTTGCACAAAATAACTAATCAACTGAGTCTGCAGATCTTAACATCCCTCCATTGTATATTGATTAACCAATTAATTCGTTTCCAGTTTCCAGATAGGTCACAACCCAACAAGGTAGGGAGATTGTTTTTCTTAGTTTTGGTTATAAACTAAGTTAAATATTAAGCCCTGCAATTCCATTTTTGTTGAAATATAAGATATATGACTGTTTAGGCATACATGCATATGTGTACATGAATTATTTACATGCACACATGTGTATGTGTCTATGTATACTCTAGAAAGATATCAAAAATAAATTAATGTTAATTACCTAAAGGAAGGTGGGATTTGGGTCAGCAGAGGGCTTTCCTCTCTTAATTTGTGTATGTCCCAGGGGAACACATTGCTTACTTTGCATTCATAGATAAGAAATAATCCTGAATTTTAAAAATTAAAACCGTATCAAATAGTAAACAGTAATCTTTCCCCTTCTTATCCCTTTGGCCCTCATTCCCTTCTCTACGAGTAGCCACAATAAACAGCTTCTGGAATAAGTACTTTTTAAAAAGTTAGTTATTGCAACAAACAAAAGCAGTCTACCCATGCACTGGAAAAAGGAGCTAAGCTCTGACACGTGCTATGACATGGAGAACCCTCAAGAAGATTACGCTAAATGAAAGAAGCCACATACAAAAGATTGCATATTATATAAGTCCATTTATAAGAAATGTGCAGGGAAAGCAAATCCGGGGATATAGCAAGTAGGTAAGTGGTTGCGTAAGGCTGGACTAGGAAGAGATTAACTGCAAACGAGCATGAGGGGTCTGCTGGGGTTGGTGGAAATGCTGTAAAACTGGATTCTGCACAACGCTGCAAATGTACTAAAAAGTATTGAATTACACACTTAAAATAAATGGATTTATGATATATAAATTATACACTTAAACAAATAAACTTTCTGTTATATAAAATTGTGTAAGGCTGTTAAAATTTTTAATTTTAACTGTGGCTATTATGTAGGCCACTTATTTTGCTTTCTGTGTGTATGACTCAGTATTTCTTAAGTTAAAAAATTACACATATATACTTGCAGTTCTATATGTCTATATGTACATGTAGGCATGTGTATTTAATAAAGCCTTGGATAAAACTATACTTATTGTAATACTTTAAGAGCAGTTTGAAAATTAAAGACTATTCAAATTTTAGAAATAGAAGTTAAATAATTTTACTCATATATAGTTTATATTCTACTAATCTATTTCACTTCTCTTATCCACATTTAAGTTTATATTTACCCATCTTCATACAGAACTCCTAGCAATATTGACAATTTGGAGTTTTATTGTTAAGGGCATAGAGAATACGTAAAACAAAAATAACTCCCAGATTTAATTATCTGAAGTAGCACTTATAAATCAGCATAATCAACTTGGTATTCTCTGTACAATATAGAAGTAGAAAATTCCTCTTCCAAAAAATCTAATGCTATTCAACATTTTACAAAGTTCTTTGTAGCTTTTAAATTTTACTAAAAATGTACCAATCAGTATTAATAACACTTGAATTCTCCAAAGAGTCTTTTGGCAGCCTGGACGTAGAATATAATTTTATCCTTCACAAGATATATTCCACTTTACTCTGATTGAATAGCAAATACTTAAAATATGACAATATTATATATTATCATTATTTAACATGTCAGTTTTAAAAATAGAATTTAACATTTCAAATCTCTTAATTTTAGAACAAAATTAATTATTTTATCTGTCCAGAGACTGCCTCACAGCCATTAAACATATAAAAGGTCCATTTAATTTGCTCACTGAGTGTGATACTAAAAGTAATCAAAATGTTTTCTTTTTCTTAATCTAAAGGACAAAGTTTGGGCAACAAATTAATCAAGTCAGCCTGTAACTTGCATTCAGTTAGGTAGAGACCCATGATTTTATCTTATGACTTGAAAAAGTGGGAGGGTGAAGAGGATTCTAGGTTAATTTGTGAACCTACTGATTTCTTTACAAGTAATCCACAATAAATTCTACACCCAAAACTGGGAGCTAGATGACCCAAAGCAGTAGCTCAAAGTGAATAAGAAAATTCTAAATTTTAATGCTCGAAAACAGAAATTAAATTCAAGAAGCCATTTTTATTCTTTTTTTCCTCCAGCAGAACTGAACTAGTGATCACAGAAGGTAACAGGAGTATTTTAGTTGAGAACACACAGAAGAGAAATGATCATAGCAAGTGAGTCCTTGGAAACCCTCTGAGATTAAGATGGGTGAGCACCTGATTGAAAGAATATCTAGGAGGGTCAAAGACAGAAAAATTCAAGAAAAAGAACCTTATAGCTAAGCTAGGAACATAAAAATAACAAGTACTTAAAACTACTAGAACCCCACTAGAAGAGCTGAATATTAAACATGGATCTCAATGGAGTCTGTTTTAAAGTTTCCACAACAGATTAGCAATGTCATGGACCAAAGTGTGTCCCCCCAAAATTCACATCTTTTTTAAAAATCAACTTTCTCAGGTTGAATAAAATTTATGTTTTGAAACCCTAATTCGTACTACCTCAGAATATGATCTTTAGAGACAGGGCCTTTAAAGAGGTGGTTTAAGTTAAAATGAGTTCATTAGGGTGGGCAGGACACTAATGCAATCTGACCATTGTCTTTATAAACAGAGATTAGGACACACAAAGAGACACCAGGGATGACTGTCCCAAAGGAAAGACCACGTGAAGTGGCAGCAAGAGGGTGGCCATCTGAAAGTCAGGAGAGACACCTCAGAAGAAACCAACCCTGCCAACACTTGATCCTGAACTTCCGTTCTCTAGAACAGTGAGAAATAAATTTCTGTTGTTTAAGCCACACAGTCTGTGGTGTTTTGTTATGGCAGCCCAAGCAGGACTAATACAAACAAGGGCATAAAGCAACAGAGAAGCGATGTTTGGGATTCTTGTGTCTGCATCCTGAATTTACCACCCACAGCAAACTGTGACCATGTCATGTCCTGATTTCTCGCGTCTTCTACCACCTCCACGTAAAACACATACCTGGAATTATTTCTTTTATCAAGCTATTGTGCATTCTAAAAGGATATGTATCAAAATTCCCAAAACAGTTCCTAGTCCCAGACTGAATGAATGAATAAGTGAATGGAATAAAAATGGTAATCACAGCAACAGCCAATATCCACTGCAGCCTGATACACATCCAGTGGTTTTAAGCCTTGACATGAATTACATCATTTAGCCCTACTGTAATAGCAGGATGTAAGAACTACTAGTAGCCCTACAGACAGAAAATTAGCAACACAAAAATGTGAAACAGATTGTTCAAGCCCACAGGGCTAGTAGATGGCAGAGCTGGAAGACCAAGGCCAAGCTCTTATTAGTCTTCTACTCTGCACATAAGAGAAGTGAGTCCCGGATCAGTTAAGAAGATATTACGATACATAAGCACCCAGGACTTATGTTTCTGTCCTGTTTGTGTCTTGGTGTGAGAAGAATTAGGATACTTGTTGATGAAGTCAAAATAAAGGAAAAAAGAATTATAGAAAGGCAATCACTCTAGCTTTATGTCAATATATTCAATTATAAACATTAACATATATGGCTATATATATATAGTCCACATAGAACAGTCCAAGTAGAAAGGAAAATGGGTAAAAAGGAGACTTTATAAAGAGTCATGACTTTGGAGACAGCCACTATTTCAATAAGGCCAAAAGGAGTGTGGAAAGTGAACAGAAATGAGGGCACTCATCAGAGGCTAGATCACGAATGGTCTTGTATATTATACTAAGCAGTTTAGATTTTATTCAGCGGCTACTGAATATCATCTGTTCATATTTTTTATATCCCTAATTAAAGGCAATGTGGGAAATGAATCAGAAGGTTAAAACTGGAAGCAGGAAATCAGGTGTTTACAACAGTAATTGAGGTTGTGAGGGCCAAGTTATAGCAACTGAGATAACAAATGTGGGCCAGGCTCAGTGGATCAGCCTGTAATCCCAGCACTTTGGGAGGCTGAAGTGAGTGGGTTGCCTGAGCCCGCGGGTTCAAGACCAGTCCAGGCAACTTGACGAGACCTGGTCTCTACAACTAAAAATCAAAAAATTAGCCAGGCGTGGTAGTGCACGCCTGTAGTTCTGGCTACTTGGAAGGCTGAAGTGGATGGATTGTTGAAGCCCAGTAGGTCGACCCTGGAGTGGTTGTGAGACACTAACTCAAAAAAAAAAAAAAAAAAAAGAAAGTGAAACAGATTACAGAATGATTTTTTAAGTAACACTGTCAATTCAGAGACCGCTTGCATTGCAGAAGAATGAAAGGGAAAACAGAGCCCAGAAACATAGCATAAGAAGAGTAAAAACCTCAAATGCCAGCAGTCGTCAAGTAGAAAAGGTTTATACAGAAAGCAAACCAAGTGTACTATTATAGGGAGTGGCAGAGACTGTGACAAACTGAAGAGAGCATGGCCCTTCTAAAGGGGATGGCTGCCACCCACCTGCAGCCAACGTGAAATGTGGAGCTGACTACCAAATCTCCTAAATTTTCAAGAAAAGTTTGAAATTCAGATTCTTGCTTGAACTTCGTCTATTTTAAAGTGTTAATAAATCACTTCTCTAGCAAATAAACCATGTCTGTGGAACCTGTGTATGTGGTTTCCTTGTGCGATTTAATGTTAAAGATCAAGGAGCACAGGCTTTAGAGCCAAAGGGAATTGGGTTCAGATACCATTTCTGCCCACTAAACTGTAGGACTTTGGGCTAGTACCTAATCACTCTGGCCTTCAACTTCTGCATTCATGGAACGAAGCTATCAATGCCTACAACTTATGCTTTTTATGAAGCGTAAATGCAAAAATGTATGCCAAGTACTTGGCACAGTGACACTTTAGTAGTAAGTGTTCAATAAGAAGAAGTTATATTTATAATGTGATTCCCAGGTCTCCAGATTGGTGGATACTATGAATGGTGTTACAAAATGCAATGGAAAATATAGGAGGAGGTTTTGAGCTCAGCTGTGTGCACAGTGAGTTAAAATGCTTTAATAGTTGTTCAGAAGTCAGTTAAATATATAGAACTAGTGCTCAGGAGAGAGGTATAAACTAAAGGACATGGATCAGGAGTCAGATGTATAAGCGTGGGAACTGAGTTCATAGAGATACATGCTACTGAACTCTGAACAATACTTGTGAGCACAAGGATAAAGAGGAATCTGAAACAATGCCTCATCGAGAGACCCCCTCCTCCTCTTCTGGAACTCTCTGTGTATTTCTCCCTCCCCTCTCCCTCTTCCTAGAGAGGCAGACAGAATATGGATGAATGGATGGATACCTAAGTTTCAAGAAATATATGAGGGAAACCAGGAGAGAAAGGTGTCGCTGAAAGCAAGAAAGAATGTCAGAAAGTGTTATTGAACCTCCTGTAAGTCATATGAACAAGCCTACCTAGCCTTCTGAAAGACCAGTGACCACAGGGAGAAAAGCCAGCCAGCCAGCCCACCTGAGGCCCTCCCAGACCAGTTAGCCACCATTAACCTGGCCAGTGACCGTGAGCCTGCCCAAATTGCCAACCCACAAGGATCATGAGCTGAATAATTTCTCTCCTCTTCCACTGCCTCCACCTAGAAAACATGGCTGAAATCGTTCCCTTTATCAAGTTATTGTGCATTCTAAAAAGATATGTATCAAAATTCCTAGAACAGTTGCCAGTTCAAGACTCAACGAATGAATAAGTGTCATTTTCATCACTAAGCTTTGGGACAGTTTGTTATGTAGCAAAAGCTAACTGATGCAATGTAATAGGAGAAACAGAGTTGTATCTAAATGAGAATGTAGGCCAAAGGAGATTTTCTTTTGTTTTGCTTTATGGAAAAGTCTTTAAAAAAGTAATTGATCATACACTAAAGAAAAATTTTACTAAAGAGTTAACTGAAAAATGTGTTGACTTGGCATCTTCCTAATGAGACGTGAAAGACCTTTACCATAAAAACCACAAAATGCTGCTCAAAGAAATCAAAGATGGCACAAACAAATGGAAAAATATTCCATGCTCATGGACTGAAAGAATCAACATTGTTAAGATGTCCATCCTACCCAAGGTAATCTACAGATTTAACGCAATACTGATTAAATTGCCAGCAGCATTCTTCTCAGACCTGGAAATGACAATACAGGAATTCATATGAAAACATAAACAACCACGAATTATCAAAACAATCCTCAGGAAAAAAAACAAAGCAGGAGGTATCACACTCCCAGACTTTAAACTCTATTATAAAGCTACAATAATCAAAACAGCCTGGTATTGGTACAAGAACAGGAATCTAGACCAATGGAACAGGATAGAGATTCCAGAAGCAAAACATCAATTTCTCAACCAACTCATCTTCAACAAAGCCTCTACCATCAACCGCTGGGGAGAGGAGAACCTATTCAGTAAATGGTGCTGGGAAAACTGGCTGACCACATACGGAAGACCCCTACCTATCAGTTAAAACAAGACCCCTACCTATCCCCATACACAAAAGTCAACTCTAAATGGATCAAAGACCTAAACATAAAACCTCAAACTATAAGAACCTTAGAAAATGCAGGAGACACCCTGTGGAAATTGGAACTGGCAACCAATTCGTGATCAAAACGCCAACCACCCATGCCATAAGAGATAAGATGAACAAGTGGGACTTCATCAAACTGATAAGCTTCTGCAAAGCCAAAGAAACCATCAAGAGAGTGGGGAGACAACCCACAGAGTGGGAAAAAATATTTGCCAACTTTATGTCTGACAAAGGTCTAACATCTAGGATCTACGAGGAACTAAAGTGTGCCAAAAAGAAAAAAACAAACAGCCCCATTACAAAGTGGGCAAAAGATATGAATAGACACTTCTCAAAAGAAGATATAGAAGAAGCCAACAGATACATGAAAAAATGCTCAACCTCACTAGTCATCAAAAAAATACAAATTAAAACTACACTGAAATACCACCTAACTCCAGTCAGGATGGCTATCATCAATAACTCAAAAAACCACAGATGCTGGAGAGGAGGTGGCAAAAAGGAAACACTTCTATACTGTTGATGGGAGTGTAAACTAGTACAGCCTCTGTGGAAAACAGTGTGACAATTTCTAAAAGATCTAAAAATCGACCTTCCATATGACCCCGCAATTCCCCTACTGGGAATATACCCAGAGGAACTCAAGTCACTCTATTAAAAAGATACCTGCACACATATGTTTACCGCAGCATTGTTCACAGTAGCAAGTTTGAGATCAGCCTATGCAATATAGAAAGACCTTGTCTCTACAAAAAAAAAAAAAATTAAAAATTAGCTGGACATGGTGGAATGCACCTGTAGTCGCAGCTACTTGAGAGGCTGAGGCAGAAGGATCTCCTGAGCCCAAGAGGTTGAGTCTGTAGTGAACTGTAATCATGCCACTGCACTCCAGCCTGGGTAACAGAGTGAGATCCCAACCCAAAAGCAAAAAAAAAAAAAAAATCACTTTTTCTTACCAAGTCAAGAAAATATACATGCAGGATGAGAATGCAACTGATACTTTATATTTTCAGAGTACGCTAGCATACCTCAGTATATAGTGGTGAGAGAATACACCTTCAACATATTATCCAGTCTAAAAAAATAATGGAATATAAAATGTTATTCTATTATAAAAGATGACAAAGCAAAAAACTAAAATCTAGGCACCTCTAAACACATTTTATGGAGATGAATGTGAGGTAGCAATTATGAGATAATTTTTCTGGCTCTCAAGATTATTAATAACTGTTAGGAAGTTTACAAATGTAAATGCTGAGTCAATTTGAAAATGCTATTGCTTTGACTAGAAAATTCTCTATTTCCTTCTATCAACTAAGCAATTGTTATCTTCTTATTCAAATGGCATCCTTTTGCACATGACTCACATCTTCTTCAGTGGCCTCCTAAGTGACCTTCCTAAGAGAAATAGGAACGTACTTTTATAGTACAAAGAATGCGAGTCAGAGAACCAAAATTTGAATTTCCTTACTGGCTGTGCAACCTTGATCAAGGTACTTAATCATTTTTTGCTGTAATTTCTTAACTACAAAGCAGTGTTGACTCCTACTCTGTAGGGTTAAATAAGATGGCACATGGTGCTCAATAAACATTGGATTCTCCTTCCTTTAAGCAGTGGTTCTGGGAAAATTTCAAGTTGCCCATATACTCAGAATTTGTGGTTAGGGAAACTGAAATAAAGCTGACCCTTGTCAGTATATCTGTAAAACACAATCAATTTTCACAATTGCATGGATCCCTTAGGGTCATGTCCCTGGATGCGACTTAAAGGAGCTTTCTGGAATTGGAAGGTGCTCACACATTGCTCTTTAAACATACACACCCAGTGATGCTGCAAACAGAGGTGGGGCCCTTTGGCTGACAGCCATGGGAAGACATGGCAGACAAGAACATCCCTGAGAACATCTCTGCATAGCTTGAAAGGACAGTTTGTTGAAACTGTGTGTGTTAATGGCAAACTCAGGTGTGGATACATTCCAAGTGTTTTAACTAAATTAACTCATTTTACTCTCACATAAATCCTATGAGATAAGGGCAATTAGTTCCCCATTTTCAGATGGGAAAATAGGTGTTGAAAGGTCAAGTCATTTGCCCAAAGTTACACAGCTAGTAAATGGCAGAGTTGAAATTTGAACCCAGGCAGTCTGAGTCTCAGGTCCAAGCTCCTAACCAGTACTCTCTGCTGTAACTTTCAATATCTGGGGTATAGCAGAAGGGTCAAGAGTGGAAAGATGGGTGCTCCAAGGCCTGTCAGACCTCTGTCATGCACTGGCTGCATGTAGTAGAAACTGCTTTTCCTAATATCCATCCTTCCTGCTTCCCATAATCATAAACTTCTGGTCACATAGCTACACAGAATGATGACTACATTTACCAGCCTCTTCGGCAGCTAGGTGTAGACCTATGACAGCATTCTGGATAACAGGATATAAGTGGAAATGTCCTGAAATAGCTTCTGAGAAACTTTTTTAACCAAGAGTTGGCATTCACCCTTTGCTTTTTTACCACTTTATCTCTTCACCCACCCTACTATCTGGACCACAGATATGATATCTGAGCTTTTCCTAAGTTTGGTGGAAAACATTAACCCATAAGTAATATGCCCAGTGAACCCTGGGAAGAATAAATTAAAACACACACACACACACACATACACACACACACACAAGAATGTCACAGTTGAACTACTGAAAACCAAAAATTAAGAGAAAGTATAAAAAGAAACCAAGAAAAAAAAATACACAGTGCATACATTGAACAATAAAGATGAATGACTTGTTACCAGGATCTATGGAAGCAAAAGATAACAAAATGGTATTGGAAAAATAAACCCTGTCTACTAGAAATCTACTTTCAGAAAAAATAACTTCTAGTCATGGAGGTTAATTAAGACATTTTATGACAATGAATAACTGAGAAAATTTGTTGACAGCAAATCTAGCTACAGTACAAAAATATTAAAGTTATTTAAGCTGAGTGAAAATGATATGATAAAAACTCAGGTCTACAGGAAGATATTAAGACTACTAGAAATTGTATATTTGGGGATAAAGTTTTTTCCCTAGTTTATTTTAGAAAGCTAATAAAAGCAAAAAATGGCAACATTGAATTATGATGTTGTACCATACAGAGAAGTAATATACAAGGTAACAATAGAACAAAGAGTAAAGTGGAGTTAATAAAATTATACTATCATGAGGTTCTTATATTTTGCATGAAGTGATTAAATGTTAACTCTACATAGACTCTGATAAGTTAAGGGATATATGGTAATCCTCAGAGCAACCACTAAAAATAAAACAGAAATGACAACAAAAACTCCAGCGGTATAGCTTAAAAGCCAATTGAGAAAATAAGATTTTTTTAAATATTCTATTTACCCCAAAGAAGGCAGAAAAGGAAGACTAAAACAAAGAACATATGCGACCGAAGAAAATAAATGGCAATGAAGCAGATTTAGATCCAACCACATCAATAGCTACACTGAATGTAAATGAACTAACACTCCAATTAAAAGACAGAGATTATCAGACTGTATAAAAAAGCAATACCTAATTATACGCTCTCTAAAAGAAATCCACTTTACATATAAGGATGCATAACAATTGAAGATAAAAGGATAGGCAAAAATACATTGTGAAAGAGAAAACATAAGAAAACTAAAGTGCTCTAATAATATAAGGTAGACTTCAAGACTAAGAGTATTATCTAACATAGAAAAAGACACTTAATATAAAAAATAAGCAATCCAACAGGAATATCTCACAATCCTAAATGTGTAAGCATCTTATAAGAGAGCTTCAAAATACATGAAAGAAAAACTGCAAGTGAGACAAACAGAAACCATCAAAGAAAACCTCTTTCTTAGTCACTGTCAGAATAAATTGACAAAATAAACTAGTGCATATGATATTTGAATAACATATTATTTTCATGTAAACATGAAATAAATCAATCACTTCTGTAAAGGCATAAAATTATTCAACAAAATTCATACCCATTAATTATTTTTAAAAAGAAAGAAAAACTCTCAGCAAACTAAAATAAAAAGTAACATTTCCTTCATTTTATATGATACATACAAAAAACTTATGGCTAACATTACATTCAGTGGTGAAATAATAAATATTTCCCACCTGAAATAAAGAACAAAACAAAGATGTCTATTCTCAGGACTTACATTCAGTATTTTACTAGAGGTTCAATATATGCAATAAGAAAATTAAAATAAAAAGCATAATATATAGAAAGGAAAAATAAGGCTCCTTGTTTATTATTCATCAATCTATGATTTTATACAAAAAAAATCCAAAGGAATCTACAAAAAAATTATGGAAACTAATAAGCAAATTTAGCAAACTATCAGGGTACAAAGTCAATATATGAAAATCAATAGTATTTCTATACATTGGTAATAAGCAACTAGAAATTAAAAAATTTAAATGGCACTTATAATATTATCAGAAATTTAAAATAAGAATAGGTTTTTTTAAAAGATATGCAAGAGCTTTACACTACAAACTACAAAACATTGCCTACAGAAATTAAAAACACCTAAATAAATAAAGAGATATACCATGTTCATGGACAGGAAGGCTCATGTTTGTTGGTTTTTTTGTTTTGTTTTGTTTGAGTCAGAGTCTTACTCTGTCACCCAGACTAGAGTGCAGTGGCACAATCATGGCTCACCATAGCCTCGATTCTAGGGTTCAGGTGATCCTTCCTCCTCAGCCTCCTGAGTAGCTGGCATTACAGGCACATGCCAACATGCCTGGCTAATTTTTTTAGTTTTTATTTGTAGAAACAAGGTCTTGCTATGTTGCCTAGGCTGACTCCAAACTCCTGGCCTCAAGCAATTCTCCCTGTGGCTTCCCAAAGTGTTGGAATTACAGGCGAGTCACTAATTTTTTGCAAATTTTTTTCAAACTGATTTACTATAATACCAATTATTTGGGAGTGTCTCATTGTAAGTAAATCAAATTCTAATTGATAAATTATGTCAGTTTAATCAAGTAACTAGCTCTTGTATGTCTCAGTTACCTTATTTTTTAAAATTGAAATGATAGGACAGCTATATGTATCAAGTAGTTGTTGTTGTATGAGTAGAAAGAAGAGAAGAAGAGAAATTGTCATGTTAAAAGCAATCACAAATATTTGTTGAGATCTTATTATATGCCAGATACCTTAGGGAGCAGTTGGAACTTATTATCTCTTACTTATCACAACCACGGACTCAAGTACAGTATACTATTACCTACTTTTATAAAAGAAGATTTAGAGACTTGATATTAGGAAACTAGCCCAGGAACACTCAATTAGTAAGTGGAAAGAGTAAGATTCAACCTGAGATCTCCCTGACTCCAATGTTCTGCTCTGAAGTTCTGTTATATGTTGCCTCACATAGGAGAGTTTGTATAAAAGCATTTGGCAAGTTGAAGGTGCTACACTAGCATAGGAAATTATGGTCAGATTAAATCTATAACTATTATAAATTGTGTATTTTAAGACAGTTTTAGAAAACTGAAATTACTGCAATGACAAATTTTGAATTCTGTGTATTTGCATAAATGTCCTGAGCCTAATTTGCCTATTGGTTCTCTGTAATTCCAATATCACATGGAGGATAGTTTTGAACATTTATGAAACATTTATGATAGTTTTGAACATTTATGAATCCTAAGAAATATACATGTGCTACCAATTCCTTATAAAATGCTTAAAATAATCAAGGTATCAAATTAAGAGCTAACAGATGTGGGCATGGCCTACTAATCTGCTGATCAAAGCCAGATGTTGGTTGGTTTAGAGCTAACTCTTTGCTGCAATATATGTTATAGGTGCATTAATGTCTACTTTATGAAATTTTGAACTAAAATTAGCTTGTAAACATAATGCTGATCATAGAAAGTGTGAATGTTACAATAGTTTCATAAATTACTTCTGAAGCCCAGATATGAAACAATGTATATTCAATGGCTAGATATATAAATAAGCACCTATGCAATTGATAACAAACTCAGATATTGTCTGATTTTCCCTTGTAAAACTATAGATGTCTGTGACTCAAAGCTAAAGCAAAGTTGGCATAAAACACACCTATGTATTGGATTTACAAAGTGTAGGGCAGTATGATGAATGCTAGTAAAAAGATATTTTACAACCTGAGGTGGAAAAGGCCTTGGGTAGCCTGTAGCTGAGACTCTATCACAACAGATTTTATCTTTCTAATAAGCATTCTAAAAATAAACCAAGGGTCTCATTCGCTGTATTTTCTCTTTTCCCTTCTCCTTCTTCCTCTCTCTTAACATATATACACAGACATACATTATACAGAAAGAGCTTTAAACTCCATCTCCAATACTAGGAACCTCTCTGCTTTGTCCTGTTCCTACCTAATGTTATAATTCTAAAAGAAATTATTTTAAAGCACCTCTGGTAAAGTTTCTTTTTTTATTAACATAGCTCTTCAAGAGCTTTGACTGATTAATCTAACAATAATGATCTCTTAAGGTAAGTGTTTTGAAAATTCTCCCTGCAGCTTATACAAACTACATTAGTTATGGTAGCAAAGGTGAGAGGGCTGGAAAACAAAATTTAACATTCTTGAAGTCAAGTACATCCATGGACACATTCAAACTCCAAAACATGAAAAACTGTTATATACAACAACAAATACAATACTGCTATGTGAGATAATGTAACTTAAAACATAAAAATGATAGTTGTATTCCTGAAATGACTAAAAGATTAATGAACTATAACAAAGGAATAATATAGAGTCCTAACTAGAAGCCAATGAACAAATAAATATATTTGGATTTACAATATTCCTAAAAGAGAAGAAATTTTTTTTTAAAAAACTGTCTGAGAATGTTAACAAGAAAGTGAAGAGAGGATGATAAATATGATGCTATCTCTGGTGTGCAATAGTGTATTTTAAGGGATGTCCTCAGGCGATGGACATAAGGAAATGTTGGAAATAAAACACAACAACTGCAGAGAAAAGTTTCATCACATGGAACACATGGAAGCAATGTTGGCAGCCAGGAGATTGATTGCAACAAGGGGAAAGTTTAGAAAGGATAAAAGATTAAAATAAAAAATAAAATAGAACTACAAAAGTAACCTAAGGAATGAATAGTTAATGCAAAAAAATAATAATAATTTAGCTAGTTGAATGTTCCTTTAATTTTTTTACTTGAACCAATATTTATATGAATATGCCTGCTGAATATTTATTACATAAGTAAAAAGAAATCAGCACCCTCGAGATATACCCATTATGGAAATCAGATATTTAAGACCAAAAGAAAACATTCCTTGGATATTTTAAATTATAAGACAATGAAGTCACTCTATGCATTGTCAGAAAGCTATCTGGGTGTCAGAAATATTTGCAATACTAATAAGGGAAAATATGCAATAAAGTGATACTAGCATATTTGTTGACAGTGTAAAGATTGTTCACATGAAAGAAACGGTATGTACAGGCATTTAATGCTTATCTCATGATTTCACTACCTTGACAAATGGTTCAAGTCAGAAGCCTGGCATCAGTCATACCTGATTGTTTCCATTCTCTTACCCCCATATCCAAACAATTTGTGGATCTTATAGATCCCATCTCCAAAATATATCATGAACTCAAATGATCTGTCTCATCTCTGTTGTCACCACCCTAGTCACAGCCAAAATTATTTCTCCCCATTACAACAGTTTTCTCTGATGCAATTCCCTGTTTACTTCACCCCTAGAACCAATTCTCCAAATAGCAATAAGAATAATTTTCTTAAAATGTTAATATTATCTGGACTTCCAGTCATTCCTAGAATAAAATTTGACCCTCCATAAATTTTCCATACTCTGAGCGCAGCTGACCAGTCTGATCCCTCATTCTTTAGAAGCTGGCCCCACTGGTGTTCATTCAGTTGCCAGAAATAACAAGCCATTCCCCACCTTGAGCCTTGACATGCTGTTTCTACTGCCTGGAAGTTCCTCCTACTATCTGCTTGCAGAGCTAGCTCTTCCTTATGTTTATGCCTCTGTGTATACATTAGAAAGACAGACCTCCCCTTACCACTCCATTCTAGATGCACATCTGTTTTTTATTCTGTATCACAGTACCCTGCTCACCCCGTTCATAGCAATTTTCTTCATTTGTAATGACATAGTTGTATATTGCTTTACCTGTTTATCATCTGTCTCCCATTCCTAATGAGATCATAGGAGGGGGCATGTTGATCCCTCTCACCATTGAGCCTCAGCACCCAGCATAGTGTCTGAGCTACAGGAGGCATGCAGTAAGTATTTGTGGGATGGATGGATGGATGGATGGATGGATGGATGGATGGATGGATGGATGGATGGATGGATGAATGGATGGATGGATGGATGGATGGATGGATGAATGGATGGATGGATGGATGGATGGATGGATGGGTGAGTGATTGAGAACACAGTTCAATAGATCTATTGTACAATCGAGTAGTTAGAAAAAGCAAAATGATAAATATGGATTAGGTTTGGGAAGTTTACAATGAGGGGATATGAAAAAGATGAATATTAGTCATTAGATGTCTTGATCACAGATACATAGATGAATAATCACCAGATCAAAATAAAGGAAGGAAATTTAGTACATGAAGTATTCTGCTGAGTAGCACAGAAAAGCAAGAAGATAGACTTGACTCCCAAAGAGCTCATTCTTTATCAAGAAAGAACAGGACATATCTGAGACATATCTCATTGAGAACAAGTTGAGGTTATTTTTCCTTCCTGCAAACACTTATGGGATGATTCCAGCATGGCATGAAGGCTAAAGGGACTAGCCCAGGCTGTCAGCATGGGATCAGTGTGTGTAGCACTGGCTCTAATTGTGGCAGAGATTCAGAAGAAGAATGGACCATAATAGGGTGGAAAGGTCAGGAAAATCTCAAGGGAGAATTGGGTTTTCCACTGAGCCTCAAAGAAAGCCTGAGATTTGGCTCTGTAGACAAGAAAGAAGAATGATGTTAAAATCACAGAAGGGACTTTGGCCAATATTTATGGAAAACTTAATTGGGACCACATTTGTTCTGGTTCTAAGAAAGAAGACAGTCATGCAAGATAAAGAGAAAGGGGAATATCTAGGAAAGTCAATTAAAAATCATCAGATGTAGAAGACCCAACAGAATTGCATTTTAAATGTGACTTTTAATTTTTAAGAAAATCCATCTGAGAGAGCAACAAAGCACCTTAAGGACTTTTTATTTAGCAGAACAGAAAGACAAATTTAGACCTAAGATTGGAAGATGTAAAATAACTAGGTAATAATCAGAAAAATGTTAAATCAGCTCTCCCCCAGTTTAGACTAAATAAAAGAGCAGAAAGAGATAAAACGTTTAAAATATACAGTTATCTGAGCAAAAATAATTGTCTAGTAACAATAGAAATGTAGGGATTCAGTTCAAAGGGTTACATTTTCCTTTGGGTATTTATCTAACCAAGACTAACCGAGACCACTGATAGAAGCGTGTGTCAGGCATTACTTTGAGATCTTACATTCTAGTAGGAAAACATACAGGAGAAAAGCCAACAAGTAAACAGGTATCCTCAGCTAGTGCTACATGCTATTGAAGCAGGTAAAGGGTAGAGAATGATGGAGGCTGTGTTATATATTGTCGTTGGGGGTTACCTAAATGATTCAAGAGAGAGTCTTGTGAAAGTCCGGAAGAAGGATTCCGGCAAAGGGAGCATCAGGTGCAAATGCCCCAAGTAGCATTGGCTCCAAGGTGAACAGTGCCCCCAGGACAATTCCCAAGCCCTTGGTATGTTTGAATAGCAGCAGTGTTTGAATAGATAGGTGTTTGAATAGGTGGCTAGAGAGAAGGGGGCAAGAAGAAGTAGTAGTAAGAAATGAGTTTAGGCCGGGCTCGGTGGCTCAGCCTGTAATCCCGCGCTTTGAGAGGCCGAGGCAAGTGGATTGCCTGAGCCCGCGGGTTCGAGACCCACCCGGGCAACTTGACGGAACCTCGTCTCTACAATAAATCAAAAATAAGCCGGGCGTGGTAGCGTGCGCCTATAGTTCCAGTTACTTGGAAGCCTGAAGCGGAAGGATCGCCAGAGCCCAGCAGGTTGAGGCTGCGGTGGCCGGGAGCGTGCTACTGCACTCTGATCTGGGCAACAGAGTGAGACTCCAACTCAAAAAACAAAAAAAAAAGGAAATGAATTTGGAGAGATAGTCAGGGATGTGCTGGCCCTGGACCACACTTTGGATGAAAAATCAGCAGAGATGAGGGGCAGGAATGAAAACATGCTAGCTACATTTTAGAAGTATCACTTTTCTTATCCTCTCCTCTTAAAGATGCTCACCTCCGAATAGCACCCCCACATACCAAGTTGTCTAAAACTTGCCGAAAGCTGGCTTTTACTCCCTGTGGCATTCTCCTTCTCCTCTTACAGCCAAATTTGTCCACTTCTCTCTGCCTTCACTGTCAACACCCTAACGCATTCCACCATTACAGCTCATCTAAATCATGGTAACAGATTTCTAACAGGTTTCTCCAGTTCTTGTCTTGCCTCAATCTATTCTTCCTTCTTCAGCCATAGTAATTTCTTCCAAGTGCTGAAATTCTTCTCTCCCCCTGCTGAACCTATTCATGGTACCCTCCTCCATACTCTTGGATGAAGTCCAATCCCTTTAGCAAGGTGTTTAAAGGTCTGTACGAGCTGCCTACTAGTTACCTCTGCAGCCTTCTATCTTCTCTCTGTCACATTCTGCATTAAGGCCCTGGTGAACTGCATTCTGTTCTTCCAACATGCCACCCTCTCTTCATCACTCCTTGGCTATTCTCTCTTCCTGGAAGATGCTTTCCTCTGTCTGCAGTCCTAACTCATTCATCTGGTTGCTGGGTATCCTTCAGGTCTATCTACATATCATCTTCCTTAGAACATTTCCTGACTCTTCCTCCAGCTCCCAGTTCAGGAAAGTGATCCCTCTTCTGTAGCACCTAGTCACCTCAGAAGAGTCCTGTCACATCCCTAATCATACTGTCTCCACTGTCTCTCATGACCACTATTCCATAAGACCCATGAAGCTGAAGTCACATCTGCCTTGTTCACTACTGAATCCATCGTGATTAACACAATAACTGCTCGAGGTAGGTAATCAACAAATTATACGTAAATGATTGTCTTTTAAAAATACATTATGCCACATTCATATGATGGAATAAGTGTGGCCATGAAAAAACAATTCTTTAGAAAAAATAATTAATGAGATAGGACATTAAGAGCACATTGTTCAGTTAAAGAAGCTCATTTCAAAATAGAATGCTCAGTAAGATCCAATTTCAGTTTTCTAAAAAGAGCATTAATACAGATACTTCAAATATGTTCACCTAAAATTTAAAGTGATTTTTCTCTTGGGGATGTAATTATAGGTTTGGGGTTTTGTTTTATTTTGTTTTTTCCCTTTGAGCTCATTTGAGCATAAATTTCCTTGATAATCGAGGGGAAAATGACTAAAATAATTTAATGTGCTATGTAAAGTTGTAGGCTGTCACAGAAAATAGGACCATGGTCACATGCAGTGACAGTGGCCCATAGTAAATAGCAAATCCCATGTGAATACCCTGGGTTACAGTGGCTAGAAGCATTACTAAGTGTAGAGTATTTGGGAGTAGAACGTGAGAAGGAGAGACTCTGAAAATGACAAATTCTTCATAGACATTACAACCAAGTATAACTGAGGCAATTCTAAAGAAGAGCAGTGGGAAAATATATTTAAAATAGGCTAAATTAGCTAAGGAGAGGCATAAGTATCTATCTTCAGCTGCCTTTTATAAATGTATTAGGTCATAGGAGTTGAAATTAGGTTGGAAAAATAGAGCCAAAGAAAGGTTGATTTAGCCAAAAATAAAATAGGATAAAGCAATTAATAAAACATTCTTTCACTTTCATGACTTTATGTTTGTTCAACATTGCCTTAGGCCTGGGTCTCTCTGGATATTCCCTACCTTAAGACGCTCGTAGGAATTGGAGTTTCAGTAGCTCTGAATGAGGCCAAGGACTGCATCACATGATATTCTGGTCCAAGTTAAAGACAAACATTTCTCTCTAGCCCTGACTGTTTGTTGTGGTCTAACAAGGGGTACATGTAAGGAGATAATTCTGCTGCAGGGAAAATGAAAATTATATTTGCTTCCAAGTGTGAGGTAATTATCCACACATTGACTCTTTCCCCTATATCTGGCTTCTTTCTGCCCCTTCCTCAGGTAGCAACCTGTGGGCAAGGCTGATCTCTGCAGGATATGCATACTCCCAGTAACAAGTCATGGGTACAGGTAATTGAGCAGAGCTGAAACCGATGTGTAATCAATGTAATTACATGTAATCAATGTAATTGAAGACACCAGGTAGGAATTTGATTAATCTACTCGCTTGCCTATAAAACTGTTAGCTGTGTGGTCCTGAGGCACAGATTCTTTCTTCACCAACTAGCCATCATCAGTGCCTCCTGTAAGTTCTAATAAACCAATGTCTTTCCCTGCTGGATCTCGGGGTGACTTCTTTAGAACATGTAAAGAACCTTATGCGCAAGCCGTCTCAGAGTTGAGGTTGCCATGTTACACTAGGATATTTATATTTCTATTGTAAAGGCTTTGTTGCTTTGAAGAATGCTATGAACATTCTGCTTCTGATATGGAGAAGTAAGCTCATAACAAACAGATGCTTCCACAAACAACAACTGTAAACTCTTAACAAAAACACAAAAAGCAAAAAACAACTACCTCAAAGTTTTGGAAAGTAAACCAAAGCAGGCAGGTTTTGGAGAGGAGTCAAATATAGAGGAAGCAGCTAGCATGGAAAGTGTTTCGTGTTTGGGGAGCTCTACCCTGAGGGCTGCCACAGTTGTGATGGTGGCACAAGGAGATTAAGATGCCAGCACAGAAACTGAACTTTCTGTCCAGAGGGACCCTGGAAGGAGCCCGGGACAGCCACATCACGAGGCGTGAAAGAGGGTTCTGAAAAAGGAGAGACCAGAGAAGGGTCCCAAAGTGTGAATATGAACTCTGTCCAAGTCTCTGGATGACCTCTAAATCACCCCTAAACCGGGCACTGGAAGCAATGGAATGAGACGGGAGGCCCCACTCCTTGCTGGCATTACTGAGTTCGCAATGAGTCTAGCCAGTGAGATGCACATGTTTACTTTAGTGAACACTGGCTAATCCATCTTGGTTATATGAAAGTTTCCACCCATATAAAATGTTATTATTGGAACAGTTTCGAGATATTTACTCACTCATTCATTCAACAAATGTCTCATATGTATTTAAGTGCTGGGTGCTCTAGGGGATACAAAACATCTAGCATTGCTGCCCTCAAGGAGCCTAGAGCCCCTAGACAGAAAGTGGAAAGTGGATATATATCTAAACAGCTATCATGTGAGGTAGAACTCGATCAGAGAAGAGTTGGTGCAACAAAAAGATCATGAATTTCAGAGCCAGAAAGTTTATATCCTGGATGAATCAGAACCCTAGAGCCTCAGGATTCACCTGCAAAATGATACATCTACCTTGCACAGCTGTTGTGAGGATTTAATAGTGACTTTTATCAATCATTCACTCTCTGTGAGACACTGTTTTAAGCACTATATACTCATAGCTCAGTTAATCCTTATAACAACCCCTTTAGGTAGACACTAATACTACCCTCACTCAATGGATGGGGGAAACAAGGCGTCAAGAATTTAAGTTTAAGTCACTTGTCCAAGAAGACCAGGGAACAAGTGATCAAAGAGATTCAAACTCAAGCAGAAAAGTCAACTTGAGGCTCAGCTGTTAACTGTGAAGTTATGCTGAATAATAACCTCAACATGCCAAGCCTGGTGCTTGACACACAGTAGGCATTCAACAAATGGCAGATAGCATCATGACTGTTATTGTCAGTGCGGATGCGGTTACTATTGCTGTGAGCTATAAGAAAGAAACAATAGTTGAAGTCCAAGACGTATGCCTAAATTTTAAAGCTTAAATGTTATAAGAATGCCAATGGGCCAACTGGACATATAGTTTAAAAACTCAAAATTTGTGTTTATCTGTTAGATATATCCTACTTCTTTTCAAAAATAAAAGCATCAAGATATCATTGCTTATGTTTACCATTCATTCATCAGACTATAACTTCTGACTGCCACCTGCTAGCAGTAAACTGGGAACCAGAACCATTTCCAAAAGGGAATGAGCACCAAACCCATGAGAAAAGATACAGGTCATTCACTAAAAGCTAGTGCAGTCATTGTCCCCACTGCTGGTGGAAAAGAGCAAGCAACCAAAATTCCATGCAGTGTCTTTATTTCAACAATCTCAGACAAACTGTGCTATGTGAAAAAGAAAAGAAATAAAAAGAAAAATGAATTTAGTTGTAAAACAAAATGAATCAGCATGCACCAAACATAGAAATAAAATTTTACTCACACTTAATAAGTCTTAATATCCTGCATTGTTTCCAAAAGGTAAAACTCTACACCACATGGAACGCCAAAAATCTCAGCTGCTATGACTCCTAAATGAAGTGGTGATTTAGGGATAAAGCCAAATTGTAAAAGAACAAGAACAGCATTCTATTCAGGCCTGTTAATTTTATGAGGACATATTGCATGTTACTTTTGTAAATACATGTGGTTTTATGTGGTCCTAAGAGAGTGCTTTCACCAAGATTGTACATATCAGGATACTGGAAAAAACAATCAAATCCCAAAACTATATCGCTCCTAAATCCCTATTGGGTAACATGCCCAGTTTCTGAACAATACACATTATCTCAGAGATAACTTTCATGACATGTGATGCTGTCGCCTGTAAATCCCTTTAAGATGAAAAGCATTACCACTGAAATTTGAGTTGGACAAAAGGATTTATATGATTAGATTACTCAAGGTTATAAAATGCAGAAAAACAAAATAGTTGGGGTAAACCCTTGGAAGTTGTTGTAATGGAATTTAACCTGTAGGACCTTTGGGCCAACATATAAGTTTAGACCCCCAGGCCTTCCCTAGAGTCACTTAAAAGTTTTGAAGATTTTTCTCTACAAATATTACTTGAAACAAGACGGATTTATTGACCCAGCAAGTGGTTCTTCAACCGATATGTTTGAATTAAAGTCTTTTAGGAATAGGGTCCCTTCAAGATAACAGTCAACCTGCATCATTTTACCACAAGGTAACAAAGGGTAGAAGAGATAAAATTATATTAATCACCCAAGGTGACATGAAAAATTAATAAACATCATCATAATAGCCAACATTTATTTAGCATTTACTATATGCCAAGCACAGTGCTAAGGACTTTTTCTATGCTTCACACTGGCCTAGAAGGTCAGTACTAGTATCACTGCTGTGTTATAAATGAGAAAAATGAGCCTCAGAGAAGCAAAGAGCCTGTAAAAAGAAGTGAGTCCAGACTTCAAACCAAAGCAGTGTGACCCCAAAACCGATATTAATAATCACTCCTCTCTACTGCCTCACTATTGGGCCCAGATTCAGGTTGAAAGACCAAGCCACAGAAGAGCACCAACTTTCCACGTTTGGCTATAGGAGTTTCCAGTTTATAAGATCTTCAGCATCTGACAGCACTCTAAAAGTAATAGGACTGAAATGAGTCTTCTACCTGGTCATAATAATTGCCCTCAGAATTTTAGTGCAAGAGCAGTAAATAAAAATTCTATGCATCTATAATTCTATCAGTAGGAATGGCACTAGAAAATATCTTTACAGTAGAGTTTTTAAAATGCATTAGGGCCAGGTGTGATGGCTCATGCCTATAATCCCAGCACTTTGAGAAGCCTTTGGGAGGATCGCTTGAGGCCAAAAGTTCGAGACAAGCCTGGGCAACATAGCGAGACCACGTCTCTACAAAAAATAAAAATAAAAAGTAAAAAATTAGCCAGGTATGATGGTATGTGCCTGCAACTCAGGAGGTTGAAGTTGATTCTGGGTGGGGTGTGGTTCAAAATCAGTGGATTCTTTGGCTCATTTCTGAAATGAATTTTAGAGAGACCAAAACAGTTGATTAGAAAAAGAAGGGAGAGAAGAGAAGGTGACATGCCAGAGCTGGCATGGGCAAAAGAAACCACACCTTTTGCTCTTTACAATATACCTGATAACACCTTCACAATGATTGATATGATAAAGAGGGTGGAGCTTAGGTAACCATCACTAGAGATTGACAGCACTGGGCTCCTGACAGGAGACCAGGGGAGGGTGGTCTTTTCCTGACCACACTGTCTTTTGTGGGAGGACCTGCCAGACATTTCCAATTCACAAGTTCCTAAACTACAAGGTGGTTTTATAATCATTTCTATGGCTTTGGTTAGTTAAGAGGTGGAATTTGGCCTTCAGCCCTCTACAGAAAACCTGAAAGATTCTTAGTGATTATTATGCTAAACCATGAATTGAAAGGTTGGGCTGTCCTATTCTTGCATCTGATGAAGTTTTCTTTTGATTTGCCAAGGGGGTGGGGCAGACTGTAGCTTGGCCTGCAGTAAAATGTAATTTTAAAAATATCTGAATGCTTCCTAAAACCTGCCTATGGGAAATTTATCTATCCATGTCTAACCTGTGCTAACTACCCTACCTCAAGGTGAAAGGATCACATGAGCACAGGAGTTTGAGGCTATGGTGAGATGTGATCAGGCCACTGCACTCCAGCCTGTAGTAGGACCCTGACTCAAAAAAAAAATTCTTTTCTTTTTTTTTTTTTGTTTAGAGCCTCACTCTGTCGCCAAGGCTGGAGTGCAGTGGCACACTCATGGCTACCCCAGCATCAACCTGCTGGTCTCCAGTGATCCTTCTGCCTCAGCCTTCCAAGTAGCTAGAACTATAGGTGTATGCTACTGCACCTGGCTAATTTTTGATTTATTGTAGAAACGCGGTCTCACTAAGTTGCCCTAGCTGGTCTCAAACCCACAGGCTTAGGTAATCCACTTGCCTCAGCCCCTCAAAATGCTGGGATTACAGGCTGAGCCACGGAGCCTGGCCTCAAAAAAATTTTTTAAATAAATAAAAATATAAAATGCATTATATAAAATAACATTTTCTCAAAATAGTGTACAAAGCCCCATATTCTCAATTTGGTCTCTGATTGCCATTTGCATCCTGTAAATAGGTAGATGCCAGGAGAGTGATTCCATTTTACCAGATGTGCTCTGTACGAGGTGAACAATCACACCTACAGATGTCCTTGACTGCTGAATGCTTTCATCACTACCAATTTCTTTTGATTCTTTATTAATTTATATGATGTTCCACTTCAAAACCCCAGAAGGGGTGGGGAATAAAAATTGAGAGGCTAAGGTAACGATGATGACTGGATAATAGAGTATTCAAATTTTACATATATATATATTCATTACTTAAATACCAACATGCAGTGGTCCTAAGTATTACAGACATCTTCAGAATTAAATGCATTTTGTTTAAAATTTAAAGCTCTCAAAGTTAGAACCAAACATAAAGACAACCTCAAGGTAAACAGTAAATTCATAAGCAATCCTGCCAGTTACTTATCTTTGTGGCTGCTGATTGTGATTTGTGATTCAATAAGGTAGATATAAAAAACACTCATAATATTTTACTTTTATTTCTTATCGTCTCCACTGTAACCTGAATCTGAAACTACATTTTTCCTTATAAATCTAGTAAAAGTTAAGTAGAAATTCAAAGAAAAGGCAGAACCCATTAATGAAGGATAAAGATCTCAGCATAGAAGAGCAGGCATGAGCTGCTGACTCGGAACTTTGGGGAAGGACAGCAGTCAAAGAAACAGTGCCCAGGAAGGAATTCAACCTCTGAGGGCCTGGCCCAGATCTGGTGGAAAAGGGTCCTTGAAGGAAACTGGATGAAGATGAAAAGGTCAGAAAAGAAAAAGGATATGAACATGCAATGGTGAAAGCTCTTACCAGAGGGAAAACCGATTTTTAACAGGTTTCTGGTCTGAGAGGAATTGTTGTAAAAGGATTTCACTGTACTTACAAAAAAAAAAAAAGAGAAAGAAAGAAAATGTTCTCACTTCTTCCAGATTTAAAAATTTAAATAGCAGAGACATCTAGAAGTTTACTTTGCATGTGTTCTACTCATTATTATTGTTACAAAGATAATCTCTAATAATGAACATAATTGAAATTCCTCTAAAGTGAAATACCCAAGAAAACTTAGAGAACTATATTTACTGTGAACCCCCTCTTAGCTCACGTTTGATATGTTATATAAATTCTTAGCTCACGTTTGATATGTTATATAAATTCTTAGCTCATGTTTAATATGTTATATAAATTCTTAGCTCACATTTGATATGTTATATAAATTCTTAGCTCACGTTTAATATATTATATAGATTCCTACCTCACATTTACTGAATTTCTGACTCTACCTCAAATCCTGTGAGACTGGGCACGTAATAGGTGCCTGGTAGTGACTGCAATTATAAAGCTATAATTTAAACAGTGTTTGTATTTAACCCTGTTAAGCTTCAACTTTTGCAAGGAATGTGAATGCTGAGCAAGCAACAAGCCCACTCCCAAACTCCTAAACATTCCTTTACTTAGATTACAGTAGACCCAGTGGCGCCAGACCCAGCGGCACCAGCCACCCTCCTGACAGGCAGGCTCTGCGTTATCTCAAACCTGCTGCCAGCTTGCTCAAGCATTTTGCTCGGTTAGCAGTTACCTGTCCATCACAAGTAACAAAGCCGGGAGCCCGCACAAATCGGACTCAAATCAACCAATCAAAATCTCTGTAACTACGTCATATAGTTTTTATCCAACCCTGTATGCACAAGTCTGTAAAACCACCCCACCCCCTCAAAACTATGTATAAAAGGTGCGTGTTAATGAGTCAGGGCTTTCTCGTCACTGAAGCCGCTGTCGGTTTCAAACACGAGCCCAGGCTCAAGCTTGAATAAAAACCCTCGTGTACTTGCATCGGAGTTGACTCTTTGGTGATCTCTCTAGAACTTTAAGCACAACATAAAGAATATATTCAGAGATCGTGGAGGACAGTGGTTAGAAGCACTGGAGCCAAGCTGCCTGAGTTTCCATTTCTGGCTATGTGATCTCAGGCAAGTTATTACCCTCTTGTACTTCAGTTTTCCAATCTGTTAAATGGAAATATTAATAGTGTGTGCTTCATTGGATTGTTGTGGGGATCAAATTAGTTTGTAGACATAGTGAGTGATAGCTGAGTGTTGACTTTTATAACTAAATCATTTACCAAATATTAATGAATCTCCCGGTAACTTAAGACACAGCCTATAGGTAGAGTTTGAGAGTAAGTGATGGCAAGAAGAATAATAAAATACATTTCTTTCCCTCAAAGAATAACACAAGGAAGAAGGACAGACAGAATCAACACCAATGTATAAAGGAGAAACAGAAAAGGAGACAGGTGAGGGTCAAGGGCGGACTCAGAGCTCTGGAATGTTCTAAAGCTGTAAAGTATTTCTCAGAGTGGCTTTCATAGTGGGGCTGATGTGAGAAGGATCCTGGAGACACAGGCTCTTTTTAAAGTGCAAAATGCTCTATAAATATTAGTTGCTGCTGACAGATAAAAACAAGCACTCTAAGAATAGGCCGGTGGGAGGGGCTGTTTTAAAAATGTCAGTCACCAGCTATGTGCTCCTGCTAAGAGGCTTCAACACATTCCAGTGAATTCTTCTAAACAATAATTAGAGCCTTCTTTTTCCTGGTCAGTCTTCAATGAAGATAAACCTCTAAATTAAAGTCTTCAAAGTGGGAAGTTCATGTTCATCTTTTCTATTCTATTTTAGAGCACTGCATTTTCTCAAGGCTTTATCTAGGCAGGACAGAGGAATCGGTAGGCCACTGGATGAAGAAGACATGTCCCTAGATGATCCTTCTTCCAGATTTATACAGCACCTGCCCTGCTGACATATCCACTTGGATGTCACAAAGGTCTCTCAAACCCAACACATTCAAAATAGAACACTGCTCTGGTTTTCCTGTTTCTCCCTGAATGGCAAAACCAGCCACAAAGTGAGAAGTGCCACAGACTTGCTGTCTCACACTCCCTTATCCTCCAGGTCCCATCCTTCTCCAGGCTCCCTCATTTGCCTCCAAAGTCCTCCCAAATTCATCAGTGTCTCTCTTTTAAGTTCCATCTTTCTATTTCTAACAGTCAACATCTATTTCCTGAACTTCCACAGCAGTCCCCAGAGTTTTCTCCTTATTCCCACTCTTGTTTCTCTCCAATTTATGTACAGTACTGTTCCAGAATGAAAAGCTCAAATTCCCCTATTTAAATTCACCAATGTTTTAAATAATAATAATAATTATGAAAACAATAGTAATAAAATAGCTAAAATTTACTGAGCACTGAGCCAGGTACTGTGCTAAGCACTCTGTCTGTATCACCTCATTTAATTCTTATACTGACCCTATGAACTAGGCATTATCATCACTTCCATTTTACAGATTCAAACACCAAGACACATAGAGGTATGACATCATCTGTCCCATGGGACAAAGCTGGTAAGTAGTGGTAAAACTGGGCTTCAAACCTCAGCCTTGGATTCCCTCCCCTCTAGGATAAAGATGAAATGTTTCGCTGAAGCCACCAAGCCCTGCAAGCCTTGCCCTGCATGCTTCCACCTGCTGTCAGCATGATCTTCCTCATCCTCTTAGTTCACTCATGCCCTCAACTGTGCCATCTCCTCCATCTTCTCTCTCAGGGTCTTTGCATGTGGACATCTCTCCCAATTTTCCAAGGTCAGGCAGATCCCTTTTGTGTATCTTTGAGGCACCTATCTGTGTATGTAATTACAATCTTATCTGTGTATGCACCACAGGAGGGGCCATCTCAGCTTTGCTTAGCATTATATCCTAGCACCTAGCACAGTGCCTGGTATATAGGAAGTGCTTACTATATCTTTATCGACCAGGAAATTGAAGTATGAGTGAAAGCAAAACTCCTAGTTTAAGGACCATCCATTATTACCAATGTGATTCTGTACAAATTACTCCTTCTCTGAACTTCTGGGGGTCTCATGTAACTTTCTGGTAACAATCCCAGGAATAACAATAATAAGTCTCTTTGGAGTTCTTAAAGCTCTTTCATAAAAATCACAGTTGATTCCAGAACTACCCTGAAGTCTACCCTTGACTAAAGGGCAAGGCCTTCAATCAGAATTAGATGGGAACAGACCAATCGAGGGTATGAGAGAGCTTTAAAAACTGCAAAGTACTCTATATGTGAGTGAAGGTTGGTGCTGCTTGCTCAGTCATCAGCACTGGACAACGTTTCCAAGGTTTCCCCTATGTTTTAGAGAGTCAAGCCCACACTGCAAAAGAAGAAGCAGAGGGTGAAGAGCGGGTCTCATCAAGCACACTGAACTCATCACCTGCACACACAGCCAGAAAGGGAGATAGCTAGGTGGGCCACAGTCATCCTACCCTGCCCAGGTGACCAAGAAGACAACATCTTCCCTTCTTTAGTTGATGTTCAGTTCTTCAAAGTTAAAGTATGAAGTGCTGCCAATTACAGGGGAAGCTCCTGAGGCCCCCAGTACTCAGGTTATCTGAGAAGCAGTGGCCTCTTATCAACTCCTATCCATATCACCTCTCCTCCTGAGTCTCAGCTACAGGCAGTCTTGGGTAATTTTGAATACAGAGATAGTTCCCTACACACTCAGGCTCTATATTTAATCTCCGCGGAGGCTGTGACTCTACGTAGTTGTCGGTGTCACTTCTGTGGATGAGGAGTTTACATGCTGGTTTTTTTAAAAAAATCTAATATCATGTTATTCTAACAACATTAAAGATTTAAAGTAATCCCTTCCATAACATCCCTCCAGGCAGAAATGGGGACAAAACTTCCTCAAAGTACAAAATAATTCCTTGGACACCAGCTTGATAGCTGTGATTATCTGCCTGCTTCCTTGGGTTAAACTATGCTGACAGTAAAATTGATTTTAAAAAATAAAAGTAGCCCTAAAGATGTGGCTTTCTAGGTGAGTTGAATTTTCTAAGTTATAAAGTTGATTTAAAAGCAGAAGCATATAAACTTTATGTTGAATTTTTAAATGTTAACTGGTATCAAAAACCAAATAATTTAACAAAATAGAAATCTTAACAAGTAAAAATTTGACATTAGAAGGAGACTCCATTTTACTACAGTAATTCATTTTTAATGTATAAATAAAATCACAGCAATTCCTAGATTATGTCTAATATTCAAACAATTTTCAAGCTACTCTTACATAAAGTAAAAAAGGAGGGGACTATCTCCTATGCTTGTTTTATAAATGAAACAAAATAGGAAGTTTTCTTGTGCAGAGTTTCACAGAAGTTTAAAGTGCAAAGCTGATCAAATTAGATTATGGTTTAAAATGGAAAAGGTAAAAGGTATTCCTGGATAATAAATAATAGTTACCTTCTAGACACTGGCAGGTGAATCCATTGAGACTAGAAATGCATGTTGCTCCATTCCTGCATGGGTCTAGGATGCAATAATCAATCTTGGATTGGCAAAGTTCTCCAGTATAACCTGAATGAAATAAAACGTTCATTTTATAAAATATGCTATGACACAACCACCATGCACCAACCTCCCCGCCATGAATTGATGGACTCAGCTGGTGCTTACTCATAAAGGCAGCAGCCTTCAGCTAACATCCTTGATCTAATTTAGTTCTATAAACTGTGATAGTTTAGAAACAATCATAGAAGTTTAGAATCATTGTTCAAAAATTATTTACTTTGCAAAAAGCATTACTGCAAAGAGCCACTTTTCTTCAGAATTAGATCCATGTTCTATCTTGAAATATTAGTCAGAACCTTCAGGCGCTGTCCCTATTGATAGCTTCCTTCTGACGTAAGAATTTACAAAGTTCTGCTTCAGCTAACTGAGATGATGGTCACATTCCCTAGGCCATCACAGTACCTATATAAAAAGCATTAGGAAAATGTCTCATGACCACCTGTATATCTAATCCTGAATTGTACCCCACAGCTTTAAATTTAAAAAAGAAAAAAGAAAAGAAAATGTCTATGTACTAAATTTTTAATTTACAATATTTTAAAGCTAGAAGAATCCATCTGTGTCAATTCTGTGCCCTATCCCCTCAGTTTAAAAAGAAGGAGATGGAGGCACATGTAATGCTAAGCACATTAATATGTTTTTCTTAATACTGATTTGAGTCACAAATCCAACTCTAATTCTCTATGAAGCAAGCCTCTTGTGGTGATTTTGTTGGACTGTAACACACACATGTGATGAGGAAATAAGAATGTAAATCTATTAGAACACCTGTGCAGTCAAAAAGCTATAAATAAATTTCAGATTTTTATGAGTTTTGAAAACAAAGACCCCCAAAAGACAAGTTTTTAAAATAATATGCTAATATGGCTCTAATTTTAAAGTGGGAAATGGTAAAGAAGATTTAACACATTAAATAGAAAAACAAAAATGTTGCCCTAAGTTATGTTACTTGTGTTAAGAGCTATCAATACTTTGGAGAGAATTTCTATCAGAAATTTTATTCATAGATATTTTCTATATAATTATGATAATATAGTAACATTCTATTTATTTCTAGGATGGTCTTAATGACATAAAAGCTTGTCTTTCTGAATTATTCTGCGAAATAAATCAATGATATAAAAAGAGAAATGATTTGCCGGGGCCTCAATTACCTGCCAAACTAGTGTAAACTACATCTTGTGAATTTTGAAGGCATTCATTTGCAATCCAACTCACATGCTGTCAAACAGTCTAGGAGATTCTAGCTCATTCGTGGTATGAGAAGATAAGATAAGCATGTGAACTAAAAGTGAAAATACCAGGACAAAAGCGATATCAAAATCCCAGAACAGGATATTTTAACATAATATTATGTTAAAAAATGTATTTTCAAATAAAAGCTATAAATTCAAAATGAGGAGAAGTGAATTGTTTTTAAGAGGAGTGCTACAAATAACCTTTTGGATATTTTTATAATAGAACACTTATTTTTTATCCATACCTTAATTCATCCTCACTGCAATACTAAAAGGTTAGTACTATTATAATCACCCCCACTTTACAAATGAGAAAACAAAAGATTAGGAAGTAATCTTGCACACAGTAACACAGGGAGTCAACACCTGCTCCCAACATTACACACAATATTACACCTATGGTATTATGCATCACAATCATCAACAAACTTGAATTTAGTATGAAAAAAATAACATAAAATAATAGATAAAAAAATACATAGATTGTTGTAAAGTAAAACTGTAAATATTCATCCATAATTCATAATTGATTATGCTTAAGCTGGAGATGCCAAGGATTATTTTTTCAAATCTTTGCCTTTAAAAGTTCTGCAATAAGCCTTGAAAAGTATAGTATATTTATGAAAAAGATAACCCATCACAATTAGCAGCTTCTTAGAAGCTATGTGGCTGAAAGGATATGGATGGTGTCATGAATTCTATCCTTGGAAAGACCTTAGAATTGTGACCACAGCATCACACAAAACCATGACAAACAGCCTGTAATCAATTAGATATCATCTGTAAGAACTTTGTATCCCTACCAGATAGAAAGAATATAAGAAAAACACAGGAGTCTATGAACTTCAAAGTTCTTTCAAGAAAATTTTAACAATCACTTTCTTTGTATTTTTATTTGAGAATTTTAAATGTACTTAAACAAAAAGAGACTATGATACAAAGCTTACATATCCATCTCTTAGGTCTAGCAATTATTAACATTTTGTCTGTTTAATTGCATCTGGTCTCCTCATATTGTCATATTTTCCCCATGAGGATATTTTAAAGCAAATTTCATTTCACCTGTAAATATTTTAATATGCATCCTTAACTAAAGGAGATTTTTAAAAGATTACCTTTAATGGACCCTTTAATTAATGTTTGGTCCCATTTACAAATTTAATTAAACACTTTAAATCACATTCATTTTTATCTATTAATATCAACAATTTCCTTTTTAAGACCCGCATTATTTGACAGTGCACAAATCTTCCCATGTACTTAATTAGTTCTCATAGAGCCAATAAATTAAATTTAAAAGTAAGGTGAATCTTAAGTGCTATTAAATGCCCCAATACCATATGCAAGTTTGGTTAAGATTTCAATCTAATAGGATAATTCACATTTTTTATGTGTGGGGTGTTAGGGCTTGTCCTAACAGTTTGAGGATCCCACTGGCATTCTGAGGGTGAAGATAATGAAGTCCTGTACTACTTGGGATGGTCTAATATAACAGAGTTATTGCACTCAAAATGCCCATAGTCCCCTCCAACGAGAAACACTGGTCCAGATTCAACAATTTATCGTTGCTTTTTTTGTGTGAGCTTTAAAGTGTTTCTATTAAAAATTTTGAAAATGTGGAAAGCATGGACTATAAAAAAAAAGGACTATGTGTAATTACCTAGAGTACATTGACACATCTATGGGTTCAGTGTTACTGGAGATGAAGACCAATCACGGAGGAACATGATGGAGCAGGTAGGAGGCGGGGCTGGGATCACGGACTTTTGGAATCACCAAGTATCCTTAGTTATAGGTGGCCAGCACTACCAGCAATAATCAGTTGTGGATGTGCAGAGTGGGAGTTCAAGGCCTGACACTTGTCCACACTAGGCTCATCAAGAGGAGTCAGGTATCATTCTTAGACTCAAGGAAGTTAATTACTAATTGGAATTCCAAGAGTATCATTGTCAACTGCCTTATTCCCTTATTCTAGCCAACTGAGGACTGCTCTGGGAAAGAGGAGGCACAGGACAAAGAACTGCAAGCATCTCATGTAGCTAGGATAAAGGACTCTTCAATACCAGCGAGTCACTTCTTGGACCCTCAGAGAGCAGTGACTTAACAGACATTGTCAGACAAATCACTGATATTGATATACCTGTGATACTCTGAACTAGAAACTTAAAACTTACACAAATCACCCTGTTCTTGTGTGTGTGTGTGTGTGTGTGTGTGTGTGTGTGTGTGTGTGTGTGTGTTTTATACTTATAACCAAGGAGTCAAAACTAAATGAGTGGTCAAAAATTAAACTAAGAAGGCTTTGCCTGTGTTCTTTTTTCCATCCTGCTAAAATTTAGTCTCTTCTCTGGGGAATAAAGTAACCACACCAACCATGAATAATATTTCCTTATCCTACTAAAGCAGTGGCAGATACCCAGACGAGCTTGTAGAAAATACTCAAGCAGGACAGTGATAGTGTCAATACCACAGATAGGAAAGCTACTATGTGGTGGCCATTCTGTGTGAGTCATGGGAGAATTTGCTCTAGCATACACACAAATGGGTATTTCAGCCTTAAAGATTTATGCCATAAGTTCTCACATGGAAGGCTGCCGAGGCACAGAGAAAAATCCATGTAAAGGCACAAAAGTACATAGAAAAGGTATGAATGTCATATATGCCTGACTAAAAATGTACAACAGTGATAAGCACCTTCACTCTGTTTCCCAAATGACAAAACTCTGTACCTAACTAAGAAGGTGAGTAACAGTAAATGTCTTAAGTTCCTTTCCTTCTAGCTAGTGAAAAAACACCCCTACCCCCATAACTAGACCACAACATTCATGGACCAAGTTATTATCACAACCACATAACATCTTTCATAATGTCTACCCCCAGACATCACCGCCTCTCTCCAGAACTCTAGCATTAGTTTCCTATCCCGTCTACACTGACATACTTGCTATCTTACAATCCATTCTCTACATGGAAGTAGACAAAGAGACCTTTTTAAGATACAATTTAACCCCTATTCCTCCTATACTTAAAACTCTCCAGTGACTTCTCAAATGAGTTGGAAAACAACCCAAACACTTCACCCAGGGGCTAAAAGGCACAGCAAGGTATGGCCTATGGCCCCTGCACCCTCATCTTGGCTCACCCTCCCCATTGCCCACCAGGCTGCAGCCACCTGGGCCTGGTTCAGTTCCTAAATTTGCCAAGCTTCAGTTCACAGGCTTTTCATGCTATGGTCCTAGGACCAGACAAAGTAAGAAGGATGCAGGATTCAACAAAAAGCAGTTATAGTCCTACCCTACAAAGAGAAGTATGACACAAACTTAAAACTGTCAAATGATAGAGAAACTATTGAAGAAGGTTAGTAATAAAATTTTGGGGGGCAGGAGGGGATGGGCTAGTGGAGGTGTCATGGAATTTCATCTGTAAAATCAGGAAATAAAGATAGGACAGGTTAGAAATGAATTACATAGCAGAGCGAAAGACTTAAGCCGAAGGGCATTAAAGCCCTCTCTAGAACCAGGTAGGAGATGTGGAAATGTCTTAGGAGAGCTGAAAAATAAGGCAAAATCCAACTAAGCAGCAAAGGAAGTTAGCTACAACTTTACAAAAAGTAATTTAGTGGAAGTTACAAAGAAAATCAGAAAGTAAAGATACCTCTTGGACCTAGGGGCAGTGGATTGTGAAGTCAAGCCCATTTCAAGAGTATGGGCTTGGAGTTTTCTGTTGAATGGTAATAAAAGGAAGAGATGGCCTATGTGTGCTCATCTCACTGACATGAGAGTCACTGTAGCTGCCCGAGCCTTGTGAGACAGCCAAAATCTCTCTCCCAGAAACAAGCTCAGTGCTCTGAGCACCAAATTCATTTGGGTCAAGAACTACAATTAGTTTAGGGTAATAGTAAAGCTTTCCCCTGAGCAGTATGAGTCTTTCAACCTCAGACAGAGACAGAACCAAATATGGAGATAATGGCATGATGATGTAGATCAAATTCATGCATGGTATTGCCAGTTTTTGTTTCCTTTGAGCTAATCTGTACATATTGATATGCAAAGAATGTATAATAATCCAGAAAATGTGTATAGGAGAATCTATCAGAGTTATGATTGCAATTAAAATGTTTAGTTGAGTCATAGATTTTTGACTGATTAATTTAAGTTCAAAGATAAGGTTAAGTCAGAACACACTGGGATGTTGAACAGAGCTTGAGAATCACTATAGACTTTAAGTTTTATTCTGACAAGGGAACAAATACAAAAGATAATTTCAGATGGTTTTCTCTGGGCACAAAAGCCAATTTAGGACATCAGAAACCTTACCCCAGCACCCTACGGTCACTTTGCAGGGCTGTTTGTTTCCTTTGATTCTGCAGCCTTCAATGGCTGCTTCCTCCCCCTTAGTCAGGTCTAAGCTCAGAAGTCACCTGCTCAGACCTCAGGCCTTTTGCCCTAATTTATTCTAAAATTTAGTATTGATTTCTACTTGAAACACACATATACCTGTAACTTCCCACCTAGAAGGTGACCCATGGGAGCAGGTCTTCACCCTGGCATCACCTGTTGTATCCCCTGGGCTCTTGCATGTGCTATCATATTATACTCAACATTACTTGTAAGAATTTTCTCTACTGGTTCCCTTTCAAAAACATAAACTCCCTGAGAATCAGGACTAGAGCTGCAAAATTTCAACATTTCCTGAAGAGAATATTTATTGAAGGAATGAGCCCATTTGTTTAAAGTGTTTGCCCTAAAATCAACCAAAGCTTTCAACTTGGATTTAACCTTTCCCTGAGCAATATTATCCAGAACAGCCTGCATAAAATATGTTTTCCTAATACACATTAAAATAAATACATGGCTATTAAAAACGTTTAATGTTATCTCAAAATCTGCCATCAAAAATCACCTTGTGTGCTATAATGGCCTGTACTCCCAATTTGGGAAACACTGCAATGAGCAATTGCCCTGCTAAAAGGCCTCTCTCTCCCTGTCCAGATAAGATGGAAAGAGAATCATGTTGATGCTCTTCTGAACTTCAATCTTGTTTCTCCAACTAGCATTCAGTACCTCCAACCGGTCCCTACAATTTGGCAAATCAACAAGTCTGAAACAGAACTCTTCATCTTTTGGTGTTGCGACAGCCTCTATCCAGATTTAATTCCTTAGATATGTGGTTCTCAAATGGGGTGATTTTTCCCCCACAGGTAATTTGACAATGTCTGGGGACATTATTTATTGTCATACCTTTGAGAGTGCTACTGGCATCTAGCGGATAGTGGCCAGGAATGCTGCTGAACATTCTACTATACACAAGACAGTCCCCTACAACAAGGAATTATCCAGTACGAAATGTCCCTAAGGAGAAACTCTGGTTTAGATCAATGGAACCTTAGTTCTTCATATTAAAAACCTTTACTTTTCTCTCAAGGCCTCTTACCTTCCCTTAAACCAAAACTGCTCCTTTACAAAACAGAGAAACAACACCTTCTGAATATTTTTTTAAAAACAGCATATTTACATACCTATAACCCATAGAAAATGAAAGAACATTTTAGAATAAATTATTTAACTCAGAACTTTAAGTTCCTGTGGAATTTATAACTGTGGTATTCTGTGAATAAGTAAAATAATTGATGCAAAAACAGACGACTATTGGAAATACTGACCTCTCTTTTTAGGGAATAACTGAGGCCTTGTTATTTCTCTGGAGAGCACTCTACTATAACAAAGATATAAGAAAAGTTGTGACTCAGGACGTATAGTAAGGATGCCTTCAAAGACACAGGTACCACTGGGAAAGCTGTAAACTAAGACTTAGTGCTTGTAAAGCAGTCTGACCATGATCGATGATGTTAGATGAAATCTGTGAGATAGTAAGCAAAGCCTGGCAAAGAGGAAATTCACAAAAGGATGAAAGGCAGAAGATGACCAGACACCCTTAAGGAATTGCACCAAAATATAAATCTATTCAGCAGGCATTAGCAGTTATATTTGGTCTAATGTAGACTAGAAGTGCTTGATTTTATACTGTTTTGTATTTAAACAAAATATAATTTAAAATGTATTAATGTATGGAGCAAGAAGAATGGCTACATTTCTCTGTGAATGTCAGAATGTCATATCATCTGAGTGGTATCTTTTAACTTCTAACAAAAAAAATCTCCCTTCACAAACCCATATATCATTACCTGTACTGTCTGTGCCCTTCAAATGAAGAAAGACCTTCCGAGGTCAGTGGCAAATAATATGAGGTGTAAGTGAAGTTAGCTAAATGAGTCAGACTATTAAAAAACAAGGCAATCGATCAGTTGTGGGTTTGTTTTTTTTTAATATTCTCCTTCCTTGCACAATTGTTTTCGTGTATGATGTTTACTTCATGAGTCTTATACTGAAATTAAAAAAATATATAGTCCTCTGTGTTGCTTTAGCTCTGTGAGGTAGAATCTAATTGTTCCTTTGGAGAGCTGTTCTGAAAGCTTCCTCGGTGGGAATTGTGGTGAGAGCTATTTTTAACACTTCTGGTCTTTTAATAGTCTGGCCTGTGCGGTGAGGTGAAGCTGCTGGATTTGGACTGAAAACCTGATGCTACCAAGAGAACCCACCAGTCTCAGCTCTCACCCTGGGGGGGTCTGAGCAGCCGATACCAGGACCTCAGCTGCTGCTGCTGAGACAGAGTGCCTAATATTAGCGCATGGAAGCAAGAAATACATAGCAGGGATCTGTGCACCATCAAGATGTTCAGTCTCAGAGGCATTCAATTTCAAAGGCAGAAGGCAGAAATTATTTAACAGAAAAAAAAACTAGTAAGATTTTCTGGCAGGAGGAAAACAAACACATCTGGACAAATGCAAACGTGATTTAAAAACCAAGGGCAAAGAAAGGAAGATATATGAAGCCCATCTATGAAAAACAATCAGTAAAATATAATTAAAATAGGAATATGCAACAAAAAGCATGACAGAAAGCTGACATTCAGCAGAATTAGAAAAATTAATCTCAACAGTAGAAAAAAGAATAACTACATCTAACAAATAAATAGACAAGAGGCACAGTAGAAAGGACAGTGGCTTGGGAGTCCAAGGTCTGACATGTAATACAATGATCAGCTGAGTGAGCACATCAAGGGGTTGACTTTGACCTTCATCTCCCTCATGAGTGAAATGGGGATGGATAATGACAGCTAGCTCCCAGGATGGTTGTAACGACTGAATGAAATCAACTCCAAGCAGCAAGTGCCATTTCTATCCAGGGTGCCCTTGAATTCACAATAGCTTAAGCCATGCCTGGCACATCCTAGGTGGTTTGATATTTTTTCAGTGAATGAAGAATTTATGGATTTTAAAACTGCAAAGCAATATGCCAATATCGTTTGATGTCTCCATTTTTAACAGGCAATTTAGAGCAGTGGTTCTCAATACCTGGATCCCAGGCCAGCTGCATCAGCAGTACCAGCAAACTCATTACAAATGGAAATTGACCCGCTTCCTCCCAGACCTATGGAAGCAGAAACTCTGATATTGGGAGCTGGTGAGCTGAGGTTTAAGAAGTCCTACAGTGATTCTGATCACAGGGTACATGGTAAAGTTCAAAAACCACTATCAGGAAAATTAGCAGCAAGATCTCTTTAACATCAAATATTAACATTATTCACTTGAGAATTACACAAATAATACAAAATACAGATAATGGCAATCAGAGGCTAATGAGTGAAGTAAAATATATCACATCCAACAGTCTTTAGTGACTACTATGGACACGTTTTTTTCTCTTCATGAGTGAAAGCCCTTAGACTCAATTATTTCAACTGTCATTGCATTCTTTCCACATTTACTTCACTGTTCTTTAAGGGCAGGCATTAATTATTTTTGTCACAGTCCCTAGCACAGAACCAGAGACACTATAAATACTTGTTATATAGTAAATGAATGAATGCATAAGCACCACACATTACTCTTTTTAAAATAATCCTTTTCATTCCATTTCCCTTGCTCTCAAAAAAGACACTGCAAAATAGATATAGGCCAGACTTATGTATGACAGCTACATCATTTAATCTTGTGATTCCCAAGGGAAAGAGATGTTAATAAAGTTTCTTTCATTAAGCATGTCCTGATGACTGCCCCTGAGAAACTGAAATGAAAAGGAAGAAAACATTAATTAATATTTTATGCGGTAAGACAGACAACTTAGGGGATTGACTTCAAGATATTTGTTTGTTGAATTTAAAATTTGTATAATAAATCAAGCTACAGAGGAGGTATTCATTCACTCTTTCAGAAAGAATGTTTTATGAGTGAAAATTCACATTTGGGGAATCTAAAAGAAGCTTAGGAACAGTTCCTACCTTCGGGAAGCTTACACTCCAGATAAGGAGATAAGACGTGCTCATATGAAGCAACACGTGGAGTGAGCAAAAGTGGGAGAATGGTACCAAGACAGGCACATCTTGATGACAGTGCTGAGGCTGGACTGACTGATGTGCTCGGGGAATAATGCTGGACTAAGGCCTCAATCCATGTGTGGAGGAGCTGGGGGGTCACCGACTTAGCATCTTGGCAGGTTTCTGCACAGAGTGCAGACTTCTTGTTCTCGTTCACTTCCATTTTGATAGAGAACTTAAGTCTTTCCTCCCTGCTCCTTGAAAGCAGGTGTTCTTGACTGGACAAAATGAGGGAACTCCAAAAGGGCTGTCAAAACCAGGTGTGGGGTGAGGAATGGGCAACGCCTTTGGAGACAGAGTTCAAGAAGTCCTACAGGTGATTCTGATCACAAGGTACATGCTAAAGTTTGAGAACCACCATCAGGAAAATTAGCAGCAAGCAGCCTTTAACATCAAATATTAACATTATTCACTTGAGAATTACACAAATAATACAAATTACAAAGTATGAAGAGTGAGGAGAATGAAACCTCTAATCCCTCTCATCTTTCTTTCTCTTATTAGTATTTAGAGGCTATTAAGAAGTGCTCTTGATAACTCACCCATTCTGTGCCAGTGTGAACATGGTGTGGGGGGGAGGGCATGAATGCATATGTGTGTATATATATATGTATATGTGTATGAGTGTGTGTGAATGTGCATTTGTGTATGTGTACATGTGTGTTATATGTGAATGTGTGTGCATATGCATTGTGTGCATGTGTTGTGTTTGTGTGTATTTTCTTTTACTCTTACAATATCAATACCATCGTGACATTTCACAGATAAGAAAACTTGGACTCAGAGGATGAGAGTTGGTGAGTGACTCAGCCTGGACTTCAACTCAGGAATGCAGATGCCAAACCCCATGCTCTTTCCTCATCATGTGTCCTTTCTTTCCCTTTCATGAAACTCATTGGAAAAGACTGTGAGGACCAAGTGCAGCCAGCACTGAGGCCAGGACTCAGGGCAGGGAGTGGCCCATTCAAGTCTGGTTTTCCTGTGGTCTTAGCAGAAGAAAAAGGGAGGTCCTGAGGGTCACAAATGCTCCAACTTGGCTAACCAGATTGGGAGATGCAGGAAAAGATAAAGCCAAATCTCTGGCCAGAGGAAATAGTGACTATACTCTGCGCAGAGCTGGACAGTCATAACAGCAGCAGCTGACATTTGTTGGGTGCTTGCTAATGTGCCAGGCCCTTTTCCGAACACAAGGCATGTATCATCCATCTTCTGATTCAATCATCACAACAACTGTTGGATTGTATCACCCATGCCAAATTCCAACAACTGTTGGAATATCATCACCCATGCCAAATTTGCAGATCAACAGCTGAAAACCAGTGAGATTAAGTAATTTTCCCAAGGTCACACAACAAATGAGTAGTGGTAGCTGGCTTTGCACTGGGGAAATCTGACCTTCCGGCCCTGCTCGGCTCTGCCATCAGCCAGGCCAGGCTGCATGGGTATCATACTGGCAGCTGTGGGCAAGAGAGCATGGCCTGCGGGAAGAGCGCAATCACCCAGGTAGCAGATGCCAGCAACTTGAATCAGGACATTGGCAATGGAGGAGGAAGAACAGGGGCAGATGGAGAATCATCGTAAATAAGGCAAACTTGGTGACTCTCTACAGCTGACTGAGATGAGGACAACGAACTTGATGGTTGAGCTTCCAGGCCATGTGGGGAGGGCAACAATGGTGCCACGAATAAGAACCAAAAAAGTTGGGCTGGAAAACAGCAAGGGAGCAGAGGGAGGCAGAGGGAAGTTGGTACCATGAACCAAGCCAGGGCATGAGGCTGAGGGGGTTGAGAAGGTGTCAGTAGATGCATTGATGCCCAGTCTGGGCAGAATGCAGGAATTGAGGTAAGGGGTCAGGCTGGAGGGGATTGTGGAAGCCAATCACGTAGAAGGGACAGCTCAGAAGGAATGATTGCTACCAAAGGTAGAGAACAGACGCTGAAGAGGGAGGGAAGGAAGAACGGAACGGACAGGAAAACAGACCCAGGACAGTGTCCTGAAAGTCAGGTGAGAGAGCTTTTGAAGAATGACCGGCATTGGCAGAATGAAGACTAGAAAAGAGCCCTGGAAATCTGCAAGAAGGATGACATTTATGACCTGGGAGAAGCAGTTTTTATGATATAAAGAGAAAAGCAGTGTGAGTGAGTGGGTAGAAAATTATGAATTGAGCTGGGTGCAGTGGCTCAAGCCTGTAATCCCAGCACTTTGGGAGGCCAAGGCGAGAGGACTGCCTGAGTCTAGGGGTTCAAAGACCAGTCTTGGCAAGACCTGGTCTCTACAATAAATAAAAAAGAATATTATTGATGGATTGAACCTTTTATCATTATGTAGTAACCTTCTGTATCTTTTTTAATTTTTGATAGCTTAAAGAGTATTTTGTCTGATATTAAGATTACAACTCCTGCTTTCTTTTGTGTTCTGTTTGCCTGAAATTTTATTTCCCATTCTCTTACTTTGAGTCTGTGAGTATCCTTTCTAGTGAGATGAGTCTCTTGGAGATAATATATTGTTGCCTCATGATATTTTATCCATTTTGCCATTCTGTGTCTTTTCAGTGGCACATTTAGTCCATTCACATTCAGGCTAATTATTGAAATGTGAGAGTTTATCCATGTCATGAGATTCTTATAGAGTTTGTTGTTGCCGTTTGTTGTCTTTCTTTTGATTTTTGGGTTGATTAATGTGTGTTTTCAATCTTTTTCCTCCATTCTTGTGAAGGGCATTGTTGTTATTTTTTTCCTCTCTTCTGTGTTTAATACTTTCTTAAGTGTTTCTTGTAGAGCTGGTCTGGAGGCAGCAGCCTAAGAAGCCATCAAGAGAGCAGGGAGACAGCTTACAGACTGGGAAAAAATATTTGCCAACTGTATTTCTGACAAAGGCCTAACATCTAGGATCTACAAGGAACAAAAACGTGCTGAAAAGAAAAAAAATAAACTGCCCCATTACAAACTGGGAAAAAAGATATGACAGTTCTCAAAAAAAGACATACAAGCAGCCAACAGATACATGAAAAAATGCTCAGCCTCACTAGTCACCAAAGAAATGCTGAGATATCACCTAACTCCAGTCAGGATGGCCATCATCAAAAAACAACAGATGCTGGAGAGGATGTGGCGAAAAGAGAATACTTCTACACTAGTGTAAATTACTACAGCCTCTGTGGAAAACAGTGGTGATTCCTAAAAGTTCTAAAAATTGACCTTCCATACAACCCTGCACTCCCCCTACTGGGAATATACCCAGAGGAACTCAAATCAATCTATGAAAAAGATGCTTGCACATGTATGTTTATTGCAGCATTGTTCACAATAGCAAAAACATGGAACCAACCATCCTGCTCATCGAAAAAGAATTGGATTAAAAAATGTGGTACATATACACGATGGACTATTACTCAGTCATAAAAAACAAAATCATGAACTTCATAGCAACCTGGATAGACTTAGAGTCTATAACACTGAGTGATCTTTCACAGAAACAAAGAACTGAGTATCACATGTTCTCACTCATAAGCAGACCTTGAACAATTATCGTAGTATTACAAGAAAAGGATTGGCAGTAGCAGGAAACTGCCAGGGGCAGGGAGGCGCGAGGAGGTGGGATTGGCAGTAGTGGGAATCTGCCTGGGGAAAGGGAGGCACACCGGATCAACAAGGTACCTGCATAATGAACAAGGGTACCCCACGTCTTTAAAATACAAAAATTAAAAATTAAAAAAAAAATTAACTGGGCGTGAGGGCGCATGCCTATAGTTCCAGCCACCTGGAAGGCTGAGGCGGAAGGACCACCTGAGCCCAGCAGTTTGAGGCTAGGCACTCCAGCCTGGGTGACAGTGAGACTCCGACTCAAAAAAAAAGAAAATTATTAACTGACTATAGAACAATGTGTGGCAGTACTGAGGAAGACAGGAGGAGAAAAATGAGGACAAGAGGAGGAAGAGGGGAAGGTGATAAAGGACAAGGCAGAGGAGGAAGAGAAGGCAAACACATGGAAGCAGCAGCAAGGAATCACCAAATTTTTGCTTGTTTGAGAGACTTGTTTAAGAGAGAAGACTGGGAATCCTTGCAGACAAGAAGCCTAGAGAGAGGCAGGGAGGGGCAGCGGATATGGCAGAAAAAGGGAGACAAAGTTGGAAGCACATGATTGTGAAGGAGGGTTGAAGAGGGAGTACATCTGAGTGAGGTTCTTAGCAGCATCATTCACATTAGCCAAAAGATGGAAATAATCCAAATGTCTATCAGCAGAAAAATGGGTAAACAAAATGAGATGCATGCATATAGTGAAAAATTATTCAGTCATAAAAAGGAATGCAGAATGGATACATGGTGAAATACAGATGAACCTTAAAAACATGTTAAAGAAGCCATTGAAAAAAAAAGCTACATCTCATATCATTTAACTTTTATGAAACCTGCAGAACCAGCAAATCAGAATGCAGATCTGTGGTTGCCTAGGGTTGGGGTGGGGAGGATGGTAGGGTCAGGAAATGATAGCTAAAGGGTAAAAGGTTCCTTTTCAGGGTGATAAAATGTTCTAAAATTGATTGTGGTGATGGTTGCACAACTCTGTGAATATACTAAAAAGCACTGAATTATACACTTCAATGGCATGTGGATCATATCTCAATCAAGCTGTTATCTTATAAAACAAATAAGCAACCAGGTGCAGTAGGTCACGCCTGTAATCCCAGCACTTTGGGAGGCGAAGGTGAGAGGATTGCCTGAACCCAGGAGTTTGAGACCAGCCTGGGAAACATGGTGAGACCTTGTCTCTACATAAACCAAAAAATTTAGCCAGGCATGTTGGCACATGCCTGTAGTTCCCGCTACTTGGTAGGCTGAGGTGGAAGGATCGCCTGAGCCCAGCAGGTCAAGACTGTGGTGGCCGCAAGCATGGCACTGCACTCCAGCATAGGCGACAGAGTGAGACTCCAACTCAAAAAAAAGAAGAAAAAAAGTAAACTTTGGAGTCATCCACAACCCCCACTTCTACTCTCACCTCACATCCAACCCACCAGCGAGGGTTATCAACTCTACCTTCAAATATATCCCTGTCCAAAACATCTCACTACTTCTAGTACCATGGTGGTAAAGCCATTGTTTTCTCTTGTCGGTACAGTACAGAGCCTAACTTGCTTCCCAGTTTGCCCTCCCTAGGTTCCAGTGATCCTTTTAAGAGGGAAATCTGATGGCAGTTCATGCCCTCAGTGGCTTCCCATCACTCTCAGCATAAACTTGCTGCCCTTTCTCCATGGCTGGGGCCAGCTCAGATCTCATTGTCGGTTCTCTTAGGCACTGTGCTCCAGCTCCTCACACACACCAAGCATATTCCTGCTTCAGGACCCTTGCACATTATCTTAATCCATTCAGGCTGCTAGAACAAAATACTTTATACTAGGTACTTTATACACGACAGAAATGTACTTCCAGATTCTGGGGAAGTCCAAGATCAAGATGCAGCAGATTTAGCATCTGGTGAGGCACATTCATCATGGGTGACTTCTATGTGTCCTCCCGTAGCAGAAAAAGAAGGCAACTCTCTGAGGCCTCTTTGTAAGGGAACAATCCTGTTCATGAGGTTGGAGCCCTAGTGACCTAATCACCTCCCAAAGGCTCCACCTTAAAATGCTATCACCTGGGTGATTAGGTTTTGACATATGAATTTTGGGGAAACACAAACACAGCCCATAACACAAGTGCATAGCATATAACTATCCCTTCTGCCTAGAATACTATTCCTCCTGATAGTCACAGTACTCACAAGCTTATTTTATTCAGCTCTCTTCACAGACATTTTTCCTTCTGAGAGGTTTTACCTAATCACCCTGTCTATAGTCCTACTTCCATTTTTTTTATCCCTTCACCTGGTTTTATTTTTTTCCTCATAGCACCTATTACTACCTGATCCTTTCTCTTGACTACAGACATACACCCACACACACAGCATACAGATGTATGCAAGCATACACACACATACCAAAGAACACACACATATGCATACCGTTCATCCATCTCCCTCTAAAATACAACTTCTGTGCACCCAGGTACATTGCTTCATTCACAACTGTATTTTCAGCAGCCAGAAAATACCTGATACATAGTATACATCTGGTAAATAATTGTTGAATGAATGAATGAATGATCCTTACAACAACCCCTCATTTTAAAGATGAGGAAATCTGAGCGAGTTTAAGAAAAGCCAGGAGGATCACACATGGTCACATAACCAGTAGATAGAAGAGGCTAGATTGAAACCCAGATGTACCATGTTACTGTTTCTGTTTTATGCCCCCAACTGCAACTGACACAATCTCTGGTCCTGAGAGGGTATGGATGAAATTGGGGCAATACATTCATTCATAGGCCATCAGAAATATTCATACCTTCCACTCTATTTATAATTAATGGAAAACTCACAAATCATTAATATGGCAGTGAAACACACTGACTCGAAGATGGGCCCAGAGTGAAGGGGCTTGAATTCTAGTTTTCCCCATAAGCTTTGTGATCTTGGTCAAGTTTCTCAGCCTCATGAAGTCAACATTGCTTTCATGCTTTACATGTTGAGGCAAATTCTGAGATTTCTTCCATTCTGAAAGTCTGAACTAACCCACTTCTTAAAAACTGCATTCATGATCTGCTAATCCACTCACTTCTTGAGTTAAGAAGGGCTGAGTTTGACAATTCACAGCAAATTCTAACTAGGATTTGTTTCCAGGAGGAAGTGACCCATTGCAAACTGGCAATGCGAAGGTACTGATGCTTACTCAGTCAGTGCGTAAAAGAATAAGTCTGGGATGCGAACACACATGACATTCAAGGTTTTAAAAATAGGCTGAAGAAATGATGAGGCTTTAAAAATAGGCTGAAATCACCAATTAGTTAGAACAATGTGGTGTTTTGAAGTTGAAAAATGCTTTGCATAATGCTAATAATATTTTGGCAGTGGGGTTCTAAACGTGTATCACACAGTTATTCCTTTAAGAAAAAAAATAGCTCCTTTGAGGAAAAATTATATTATTGAAATTAGAAGGCTTTTATGAAATAAATCCTGATTAAAGTAGTTAAACTTCAATCTAGTCATGCATTACATGTTTCCTATGTGCACGGCAAGGGGCTTGACACTGACATGATGAAAAAATAAAGAATAATATAATTGTCACTGCCCTCGAGCCAGCCACAAATAGCAGATGTGCTACACAGAGAAACCCAGGGAGAGAAAAATGAAGGAAGAGAAGTAAGGAAATTGAGCTCCTACTATGTACTATATATAGCCAATTATATATGCTCATATAGAATTTTATCTCATTCTATTCACTTATTTATTCACTCAGGAAATCTTTGCTGAGCACCTACTATGTGCCAGGCTCCAGGCTAGGTTCTGGAGCTATGGATCAGCAGAACCGACAAGGTACTTGCATTCACTCAATACTCATAACCAGTTGTAATAAGGGTTGTTCTAATCTCTTTTCCAAGATGAAGAAGCAGGACTAGAAAGGTTGTGCAATTTGGCCAAGGAGCCTAGTTAGCAAATGGTAAGGGTAGAAGCAGGACTTGAGGTTTCTTCCAAGTGGGACAGGTAAGGGTTTGGATTTCAGAACAGATCATACCAGGTTTTCCCCTGACTCTGGCATTTAGGGCTCATGTAACTTCAGACAACAATAGGGTCTCCTGAAACCTTGTTCTGAGCCAAACAGTATGATATTGGGGATCCAGGGGAAATACATAAAGAAAATAGCCCACATTTAAAGTCTACTTGTGTGAGATTAGTAATTTAGTCTAGGTATTCTGACTCCAGATCTTTAACTCCATGATCTTCAACTGTATGCTATATGCTATAATTTTTAAAAAATAAAGTAGGGTCCCAGATTAAGATGGCTGAAACGAGGCAGCTAGAGTGTTTCTTCTACAGAGTAAACCCAGATAGTGTTTCCTCAGCACCCAGAGAGGAACGGGTCCAGTAGCACACCCCACAAGTCTCCAAAAGAGTGACAATAACCACCTAAAGCAAAGAAGAAGAAAAAAATCCACCAATCTGGGCTGGAAATGGTTGAACTCTTTTCTGCACTACCATAGTCCACCATAGCCTCCAGACACAGTGGAAAAGGTGAGTTGTGGAAATTCAGAAGTTCTGGGCTCATGCTGTGAACTTGCAGGGCTCCCTGGTCCTTGCGAGACTCCGGTCCCTCACAGGAAGCTTCCTTCCCCACAGCCATGCTCTACCGTGAAGTGCGGCGGGAATAAAGCCTTCGGCAGTTGTCAGTCAACATTTCCCAGGAACTCAACCTCTGCAGGGTGGAGTAGCGGCTTTCCAGTCAACTTGGGAAAGAACAGGCCCCAAGGACAAACTTCTTGGGGCAGACAGTTCCAGGCTGGGTGGGTTGCCTGAGAACATCTGAGTCCTTGAGGCCAGCTGCACCTTGACATTCAGATCACAGATTGCCTGAGGCTAAGGCAGAAGTCCAGTGGGATGCATTGGACAGCAACTTCTCACTGACCTTGTGAACTATTCTGTGCCTGCTCTGCACAACAGCATTACCCCAGTAGCCTGGGACTCCCTTCTAATCCCAACTGGAGCAGCTAGGATTACACATTTGTGGGGTGCTTCTTCTCCTTTTCCCTGCAATACCCCCAGAAGGCTCAAAATAGACAGAAAAACCTGGGAAATTCCCATAGTCTCACTCTCAGCCTGTGCTGGCTGGGCATTTCCTTGGAGCAACACCTGCCAAGGAGAAACTCTACAACCACCATTGTAGCTGGCTTTCTCCCACAAGCACCCACTCATGGCCGGAGGTTGACAGTACAGCCAACAACAATGGATATAATATCCTGGCTTTGGGGAAGTCCAGATCCTAAGCGCCAGCTAACAACACTTTCCAAATACTCAGCATGCCCAGCACAGGGCAGCCACAACTGGCAATTGAGAAACTCTCCACATCAAGGCTACATTTAACCAAGGAAACCCTATAGGGCCTAAGTCAACACCCTGCCAACCTCAAATAAGAACTCATCTACACAAATGAGAAGGAACTGGAAAAATAATTCTGACAATATGAAAAAGCAGAGTTCTCCAACACCCCCATGACAACACCAAATCTTCAGTAATAAACCCTAAACAAAATGAAATTGTTGAGATTCCACACATATAATTCACAAAGTTGATTATAAAATTTGTCAATGAACTTCAGGAGAAAATTGAAAACCAACATAAAGAAATTTTAAAAATTATTCAGGACATGGATGAAAAATTCTCCAAAAATATAAACACCTTAAAAAAAAAGCTAAAATTCTGGAAATGAATGAAGCATTTAGAGAAGTAGAAAATGCAGTGGAAAGTTTTAACAGTAGACTGGAACAGAAGAAAGGATCTCAGAACTTGAAGACAAGGCTAATAATTGTTGTTATTATTAACCCAATAATAACATTAAAGAAAAAAGAATCAACAGAACAAAATCTCCAAGAAATGTGTTATTATATAAAACATTCAAATCTAAGAATCATGGGGGAGAAGGGAAAGTGATGAGTTTGGAAAAGCCATTTGAGAGAATAATGGAGGAAAACTTCCTGGTCTTGCCAGGGAGTTAAACATCCAAATACAAGAAGCCCAAAGACCCCAGAAGATTCATTGCAGAAAGGTCACCCCCAAAGTATATAATCATCTGGCTATACAAAAGTAATATGAAGGAAAGAGTTGCAAGAGAAGTGAGACAAAAGCATCAAATAACTTACAAAGGTAAGCCTATCAGACTAACAGCAGACGTCTCAGAAGAAACCCTACAAGCCCGAAAGAAGTGGGAGGTCACATCTTCAGTCTCCATAAGCAGAATAACTGTCAGCCAAGGACTGACATTTTGAGTGTATCCCTCAAAACCAAGTTTCATAAATGAAAGAGAAATGAAGTCCTTTGCAGACAAGCAAACACTGAGGGAATTTGTCATCACTAGACCAGCCCTACAAGGGATATTCAAAGGATCCCTAAATATTGAAATAAAAGGTCAAAGTACACCAGTAGATAAGCACTGTAAATCATAATGCTCACAGGCTTTATGGAATACCGACACAATAGAGAAAATAAATAAACAAAACAACCAGATAACAACCAGTATGATGAAAAGAATAGTACCTTACATATCATTATTAACTATGGACATAAATGGTCTCAATGTCTTACTAAAAAGATATAAACTGCCAGAATGGATTTAGAAAAGAAAAACACAACCCAAATATCTGCTACCATCAAGAGACCCACTTAATTCACAAAGACACCTATAGACGCAAGGTAAAGGGGTGAGGAAAAATAAACCATGCAAATGGAAACCAGAAATGAGCAGAAGTAGCCTTTCTCATATCAGATAAAACAGACTTTAAATTAACAACAGTAAAAAAGACAAAAATGACTATTATATAATGATAAAGGGATCAATCCAATGAAAAGATACACATTTTAAACATATATGCACCTAACACTAGAGCCCCACCCTTATAAAACAAATTCTACTAGACCTAAAAAAGAGATAAACAGCAATAAAATAATAGCAGGAGACTTAAACACTCCACTAACAGCAATAAACAGATCATCAAGGCAGAAAGTCAACAAAGAAACACTGGAGTTAAATAGACTCTAGAGGAAATGGAACTAACCGACATCTATAGAACATTCCATTCCCAAACTACAGAATACACATTTTTCTTATCAGCACATGGAACATTCTCAAAGACAGACCATAGGCCACAAATCAAGTCTCAATACATTCAAAAAAATTGAAATTATATCAAGTACCATCTCAGACCACAGTGGAATAAAACTAGAAATTAACTCCAAGAAGAACTCACGAAACCAAACAAAGATATGAAAGTTAAACAATTGACTGCAGAATGGTCCTTGGGTCAACAATGAAATCAAGATGGAAAATTTAAAATCCCTTGAAACAAATGAGAGCAATGAAACAAGTTATCAAAACCTCTAGGACACAGTCAAGTCAATGCTGTGCTCAGAGGAAAATTTACAGCACTTAATGCCTACATAAATAAGACTGAAAGATCACATATCAATAACCTAACATCATACCTTAAGAAAGTAGAATTACACAAACAAACCAAACCCAAAACTAGCAGAAGAAAAGAAATAACAAAGATCAGAGCAGAACTAAATGAAATTGAAATTAAAAAAAAAATACAAATGATCAATGAAACAAAAAGCTGGTACTTTGTAAAGACAAATAAAGTTGATAGACCACTATAAGATTAATTAAAAAATGAGGACAGAATACTCAAAGTAGCTTAATCAGAAATGAAAAGGAGACATTACAATAGATACAACATAAATTCAAAAGATCATCCAAGACTATTATGAACAGCTCTATGCAAACAAACTAGACAATCTAGAGGAAATAGATAAATTATTGGAAATATACAACCCCCAACCTTGAATCAGGAAGAAATTGAAACCCTGAACAGACTAATAATGAGGAATGAGATTGAAACAGTAGTTAAACATCTCTATCAGATCTTCAAAGAAGAACTGGTACCAATTATTCTGAAGCTATTCCACAGGAATGAAGAGTGGGGAAGTCTCTCTAACTTATTCTACAAGGCCAGTATCACTCTTATACCAAAGCCAGGAAAAGACACAACTGAAAAAGAAAACAAGCTGGGCTCAGTGGCTCAGCCTGTAATCCCACGCTTTGGGAGGCTGAGGTGAGTGGATTGCCTGATCCCGTGGGTTCGAGACCTGCCTGGGCAATTTGGCGAGATCTCATCTCTACAATAAATAAAAAATTAGCCGGGCATGGTAGTGCGTGCCTGTAGTTCCAGCTACTTGGAAGGCTGAGGCAGAAGGATCGACAGAGCCCAGCAGGTTGAGGCTGCAGTGGCTGGGAGCATGCCACTGTACTCCAGTCTGGGTGACAGAGTGAGACTCCAACTCAAAAAAAGAAAAGAAAAGAAAAGAAAACTACAGACCAATGTCTCTTATGAACACAGTTGCAAAAATCTTCAACAAAATATTAGCAAACTGAATTCAGTAGTACATTTAAAAAAAAATACACCATGATCAAGTGGGTTTTTTCCCCAGAGATGTAAGGGTGGTTCAACATACACAAGTCAATAAACATGATCCACTACATACCAATAATCAAAAACAAAAATCATATGATCATTTCAATAGATGCAGAAAAAGTATTTAATAAAATCCAGCATCCTTTCATCATAAAAACCCTCAGAAAAATAGGCATAGAGAGAACATTCCTCAAAATAATAAAAACGATATATGACAAACCCACAGCCAACATCCTGAATGTAGAAAAGTTGAACACATTCCCCCTCAGAACTGGAAGAAGGCAAGGATGCCCACTTTCATCTCTACTACTTAACATAGTACTAGAAGTCCTAGCCAGAGCAATAAGTAAAAGAAAGAAATAAAGTGTATCCAGATCGGAAGAAAGAAATCAAACTATCTCTGTATGCTGACAATATGATCTTATTCCTAGAGAACCACAAAGACTCCTCCAAAAGACTCCTGGACTTGATAAATACATTTGGTAAAGTTTCAAGATACAAAATCAACACACACAAATCAGCAGCACTGCAATATACCAATAGCGACTAAGCAGAGAATCAAATCAATAACTCAATTCCATTAACAATAGCAACCAAAAAGCTAAAATACCTAGGAATACATTTAATCTCTACAAGGAGATCTCTATAAAACTCTGATAAAAAGAAATTGCAGAGGACACAAACAAATGGAGAAATATCCCCATGCTTATGGATAGGAAGAATCAACATTATTAAAATGACCATATTACCCAAGAAAATCTACATAATCAATGCAATCCCTATCGACCTACCAATGTCATTTTTCACAGAATTAGAAAAGCTATTCTAAAATTCATAGGGAATAAAAAAAGAGCCAAAACAGCCAAAGCAATCCTAAGCAAAAAGAACTAAGCTGGAGACATCACATTATTTGGCTTTAAATTATATTAGAAGACTGTAGTAACCAAAACAGCATGGTACTGGTATAAAAGGAGACAATGAACAAATGAAACAAAATAGAGAATCCAGAAATAAACCCAAATACCTACAATCAAGTGATCTTTGAAAATGCAGACAAAAGCATACACTGGGGAAAGGACACCCTATTCAACAAATGGTGCTGGGAAATTGGATAGCTACATGTAGGAAAAGTAAACTTGATCCCTATCTCTCCCCATATACAAAAATTAATTCAAGAAGGAATAAAAACTTAAATGTCAAACCTGAAACCATAAAAATTCAAGAAGAAAACCTAAGTAAAATTCTTGTGAACACTGACCTAGGCTAAGTTTATGGCTAAAACCTTGAAAGCAAGTGCAACTAAAACAAAAATAAATAAGTGG
>CAUYQG010173287.1:0-17145 GCA_963574415.1 Tarsius wallacei
GCCCCGGGCGCGCGCCCGCCCGCCGCCCCCGCCCGGGGGGCGGGGGGCCCCCCCGCCCGGGGCCACGGGCAGAGAGCAGGCAGGGGTGGAGGGGGACAAGAAGGCTGAGTTTGAGTTGTTAGAGGGAAAGCAGTAAGGAGATAAAGTAATTAAAGAAGGAGTTAGAAGGAATATGTCACAGGAAGAACAAGAAGTCTGAGTGGCACATCATTTTGAAAACCTTGGACCATTTGCCCTTGTGGCAGCTATAGAGGTCAAGTTGAAGAGTGTCAGAAGCAAGAGACCTGCTTTGGACCCACCTCCTGGTCACCTAGCTGGTATTGAGGAGCCCCTTAGGGATCCTCTAGTGAGAGGGTCCTGAGACCTTCTAGAATACATTTCAATGGGGAGAGGCCCTAAGCCATCCCATTTTGAGGATTTCCCATGAGGAATCCTAAAGGGAGAGAGGGAATGGCCTTAAGAGCAGTTCTGAGGGGCCAGAAAAAGAGAAATCCATCTACATCCTCAGTTGGCAATCAGCCCTAGGAGTGTGGGTACCGAGTGTGAAAGGGTGTTCCCTTGATCCCCTCAACCCACTAGAGGCGGCAGCAGGGCTGCTCCTACACATGTGTTTGGAAGACTTGGCATCAAGATTTCTACTCAGAACCCCAGGAAAAAGCTTCCAAACAGGGACAGTAGCTTCCTCAGGCTTGCTTTCAGACCTTCCAGTGGGGGATGGTGGGGGGGTAGAGCATGGACTCACTGGTGATATAGCTTCATACTGGAAAAAGGCTGAGGCAACAAGGAGAGAGGTCTGTTTGATGTAGCTTGTTACAGGTGATAAGAGTAAGAGCAAGTCACAGAGAAAGGGAATCAAGTGCCTAGTAAGAGAGAAAGCGTGCTCAGAGGATACTCCACATGGAGTAAAATCCCCATACTCAGACCATCAAAAATGTTAACAATTCTGTGAGAATTGTTAGGTCTGTAGGATAGGCCAGTGTGCTGAGCCAGTGCCATGAGTAAGATGCAAAGACTTGCACAGAAATTTGATTGAAAAGTATAGATTATTTGGAAAGTAAATTAGAGAGAGAGAGAGAAGATTCACCTCCCTAAGATTAGGGAGGGGACCAAAGCTTAGGGAAACAAAAGCATGGCCACAGTTGTTTGAGGTTGATTGCCTTTAAACCTTTCCTTGGATGGGGGCATGTCATTAAGGTGATTGGGTGGTGGTCTGTTTTACATCATCACAAAGTGGCAGGTAAGCACAGGTACTGCTGCCATGGTGATGACGGGAGTCTGTCTGTGTCAGATAGGTCAGAAATGACTGCTTTATGTGATGGCATCTGTGTCATGTAGGTCACAGAGGGCTGCTTTTTGACTGGAAGACAAATACTTGGAATAGCAAAGTAATCAGTACCTAGGGAGTTGCAAGACAATTATCACTAGCTATCTCCAGGACACCAATTCTGTCCTTTGTTAGTGATTAGAGGGCAAACTAGATAGCAAGCTAGATAACTTGCTAAGAAAGCATGACAGAGCTAAGCAGTGTTAAAATATCTGCTCTTTGGTATATCAACTCCATCTTTTGTCCTTTCGTTAGTATAATATGCCAAAGAGATGAGCAAATACTTTAAGTTACTTTTCATTTGAATTTATGCATTATCAATACTATTTCTATAGTTATGTCTGTATATTATTTCATGAGAATATGTTTGTACTTCTATAATCACATAAAGTACATTCACTTATAGCTTTTTAGTGGGATGTATATATGTATATGTGAACACAGAATTATGTATTTGCCACTCTGCTTCTATGTCTGTAGGCAGACATTTTTTAATAACTAGAAAAATATGTTACAACAGTTACTATAAGTCTGTTATTGCTGTATTAATATGTTTGTTCTTAATTCTGCCTTCCAAAATTTAAGTTAGCTTATAAGAATGTTTAAATTTGACAAGGTAACTTAAATTAGAAAGTTTGCAAAAGGAAAAAAGAAAAAGGTAGGTATAAATTAAAATCAGAAATAAAGTGAAAAAATGAAAAAGTACAGTTATGTATATTTTTCCCAGCTCTGAAAGATCTCTATATTAGCCCATTTCTTCTATCCATACTCTTTGGTTTTTATATTCTTCTAACATCTTTGCCAATAGTAAAAATAGCTATTGTGACCACTCTAAACCACTCACCCCATCGTCCCAAGAACTTACAATGACAATTGCAAGTTGTGTGAGAGTATATGATGCTAAACTTCTTGAAGAAAACCTTGCAGACTGCAGCAGTGATGACCTTTCTGCCTAACATTTATGCCAGGTATGGTGTGGTACAAAACTCGTGAACTCTGACTCAACCCTGAAAGTCATTTCAGAGTGGCCAGCATAGTTTTAAAACAAAGCTTATTAGAGAAAGAAGAGGGGAAATTTAGAGGGACATGCTAGAGGTGGCATGGGCAAGAAAAAACTGCACTTTTTGCTTTTGACAAAAGAGCTGATACAGTTTCACAGTGATTGATGTGCTAAAGAGGATAGAGCCCAGGTAACTGCTGCTACAGAGAGATGGACATCTCTGTGCCTTCATTGGGAGAAGGGGTGGAATGCTTGGTCTTTTCCAGAACATGCATTTTGTCTTTGTAGAGACTTGCCAGCCTTTTGAATACACAGACTAAAAAGGTGGTCTTATTATCATGTGTATGGCTTTGGTTAGTTAAGGTATTCAGCCTTCCATCTTCTACAGAGAACCTGAAAGATCTTTAGTGATTATTATGGTAAACCATGAATTGAAAGGTTGAGCTGTCTCTGATGAGATTTTCTTTTGATTGGCTGAGGGGATAGGGTAGGCTGGCAGGTCCACATTCCAACTTGGCCTGCAGTAAAAATGTAATAAGAAAAATTTCTGAATGCTTTCTAAAACCTGCCTACAACATGTTTTTCTATCTATACCTAACCTGAACTAGCTACCCTGCCTCACCATGACATACCGTGACTTTAGCTTTAAGTTTTCCATTCGCACAATTCGTAAAGTTCATTTGAGGAAGAGAAGTTGGTTGTTCAGGTAAAATATAACTATTTGAATTTGAAGAAGGAAGCCAAAGAGTTTGCCCCAAGAGCTTTAATAAAAAGGATACTATGTAAAGAACATTGTCTTCAACATTCTTACAATAGATGACTTAACCTATTTTATAGATAGATTGATAACATCATAACAAAATTCAATTCAGAACTTTGTTTCTGCGATCTGTTTGACATGTGTTTAGTATATCTGTAAGAGTTAATGAACTGCATATACCTAAAGCAATTCTCCATTTTTTTCTGATCTAAGCTTTAATAATTATTGACTACTATGGGCACCATGACCACGGGCCCCCTAAACGTTTGCTGAAAAAAATTACTGGCATGAGGCAAGATTGATTAATAGGAGAAAAGACACACAAATTGAATTTAACGTGTATAAATAGGAACCTTCAGAGTGAAAACCCAACTTCCCGATGAGTTACAGAAACTTAAGTACCATTTTGAGGTAGCAGGAAGAATGAGGGCTTGCATTCTGGTAAAAACAAGTTAGGGGAGGCGGAGGAACAGGAATTCTATTGAGGGGCAACACATGGTTGGGAGAATGAATGGATACAGAAACAGAATGACCTGCAAATAGTTATCTGTAGACTTTGAATGAACCTGAGAGACAGACATTATACTTGTAAGAGGGTCTACTCATGTGGTCTTACCTTGCTTTTCTTTTCTGCAATAGATAATGAATAGCAGGGAGGGGAAGCCACTTCTTTGTATCTAAGCAGGCAGAAGGTCAGAGAGACCTTGTGTCAAAAAGTCGTATTTTGGGGTAAATTTGCCTATACCCCTTCACTGTCATTGTGCTTGACTTTTGTAATTACAAGTTTCATGACTTCTGCAATCCTTGCCCAATGCATGATGTCTTAGACCTTGTTAATTCCCTTTATTCTAGGCAAACTTGATTTCCACTATGAGATACCTCTGATACCTGGAAGTCTGTGTTTCTGAAAAGACATAGTTGGCAAGGTTAATTTTTTTCTAAAGTATACATTTCTCCAAAACATAACTTCTATTTTCTCATCATTGTATTAAGATTTAGGAACAAGATAAAAAATGACTTCCCACTCTTGGTCTGTCCTTTCACTAAAGCCATAAAAGCATACATAAAATGACCAGTTTTGAGTGGTGTTACAATATGACAGTAATTTGTAAAATTTTCGCCAGAGTAGCTAAAGGAAGCAACAATGGTAGAGTCACTTAAATATTAGAACGTCTGATTTGTAGTCTCTGTTTCTAATAATTATTCAGCAAGGTCTGTTTTCTGACTCTGCCTCTCTTATTTTAACATTAAAGTCGTGTCAACTACGTGTAAAGTGTCTTTCAGTTTTCTATTCAGAGAACCCATGTTTGAAGTGAATGTTTATATTAGCTTTTAATTGCTGGAGCAATTAATTCTTTCACTGCAGAAAGCCTTTCTGTACCAAAGAAAGCTAATATTCCTGTAACTACATGTATACCTCTTGATTTGGTAATATTTTTTCCTTGATTACATATAAAATATATAATTCATTTATTGTACATCTCAGAAAAAATGTTTCCCATATAATTAGAGTGTTAAGAAAGTAATTCAATTGAAATATTCTATACTTTTAATCAAATATATACTACTTAATTATAGTACGTATAGAATTGACTATCTCCACTGGCCTTTTCTATATTTTTAATCATTTTCCCATCTCCCTTTAAAAATTAGTTTATCTTCTAATTTAGAACTTTAGATCATTGAAAGACAAAATGGAGAGGACATAAAAAAGTAAGTGAGGAAGACTGGGATTAAAAAAAAGTATAATTAATATAGGTGTTTTTGTTCCTGAACTTCCCTGTTATAATTTGTTGATTTTTTGAAATAGTAAACAAAAATGTGAATAGTTAATTTTATCACTTTCAAATCTGAGGAAATATTTTCAACTAATACAAAAGCATCTTGGCTTTATTTTTTATATTATATGATCCATGAGAATTTTAAGGGCCTACAATTATTTCAGAGATTTTATTTGGAAGCCATTTTATACGTGAACCATCTTTGTGTTAACATCCAGCTGATCAATGAATAGACTACAGTCAAAGTCGAACATCAGCCTGTCACAACTGCTTCATTTGCATGGCAGGAACCCTAATGCATGCTGGGATTCCTAACCCTAACCAGAGAGGAAGTCAGCTCCACTGTGAAGACACCCCAAGTCACTGGCTGGGTGCATACAGCACCCTTATTGCTGTTCTGCCTGCTGTCTGTCTTCCTTGCAATATACTCAATATACCTGTTTTTCTACTCTAATCTGACTTGGATTAATTCTTTCACCACCTGTGACTCCAGCCATCTGGTCACAACCTGCAACATTTTACACTAATAGAATTGTTCTTTGAAAGGTTTTTTAAAAAATCACTCATTCATAAACTCTTATTTTCACTTTATCTAATTCTTTTCAGTTTTGTAATTTGTTAAACACAAACATTAGACTTGCAAATTTAAAAATAGTGGGTGAAATAACCAGGATTTTAAAAATCTAGTGAGAAAGCAATTTATGAGAATGTATAATTGATTAATTGGATATTTGTATGCACTTAAATCATCCTTCATCTTTCTTCTATTTTCCTAGCATTATAAAGATGAATCCTCAAGAGAATGATATGATCTTTGAAGTCATTGCTATCGTTGATCCACTCACAAGAGAAGCACAGAAGATGGCACAGTTGTTGGTTGTAAGATAATATAAATTAGACTAAATACTTTTGTTGAATTTTATAGTCTTTTCAAGTCTGTTTTTAAGTATAACCAAATATCTGTGCTCTTGATTCTTACTTCATAATAGATTGCCATATTTTAACGTAGAAAATGAAGTGGTATTACAGCACTGTTGAGGTTAGGTGTTGCCATGTACTGAATTGTATTCCCCACAAAATTCGTATTTCAGCATATGAAATGTGTTTCTGTGAGTTATAGGTTCTAACCCCCAATGTAACTATATGTGGAACAAGGATCTTAAGGAGGTCATTAAAGTTAAATTTGGTCATAATCCAATTGGTGGCCTTAGAAGAAGATGAAGAGAGGGATATCACACGAAGAAGAGATCATATGAGCACACAATGACATGGCAGCCACCTGCAAACCAGGAAGAGAGCTCTCCCCAGAAACGGAATTGGCCAGCATCTTGATCTTGGAATTCCCCGCCTCCAGAACTATGAGGCAATACATTTCTGTTGCTTATGCCACCCAGTCTGTGGTATTTAGTTACGGTAGCCCAAACAGACTAATTCAGGTGTCTTTCTTGTGTTTTGAAGGATGACTTTGGAGAAGCTGAAGCTTAAGTTTAATTAGGTACAACTTAAAGTACAATAAGTAATGTTAGCCAACATTCAATAGGTTTGACCACTTTAACAGACCAAAATAACAGTACCTTCAAACTGAAGTTCTTTCTCTCATTTTACAGTTCAAGTATAAGCTGCCTGGGGTTGCTAAGGCAGGTACACTGTGAGGGACCCAGGCACCGTCTGTTGAGTTGTTGATCTGTCATGAAGCACCTTGTTATTTAGAGGTCTGAGATCACTATTCAAGCTCTTAACATCATGTCTCTTTTTCTGCCAGCAGGAAGGGGAGAACAAGAGTACAACACCAGAGCTGGACATATTCTGTCCTGTTGCTTCTCACTGACCAGAATGTGGCCAGTCGTCTGGCTGCACTTAATGAAACTGTGGCCAGAAGCCCAGAAACTCTTTCATAAGAGAGTGGGGGAATAGGAATGTTAAAAGGCAGCTGTTAGTTTCCAAAAGAACATTTTACGGAAAATTTCAGAGGTTCAGATTTTAATGCAGCTTTCAGTAGTTAAATTTGAATAAGCTAGTTACATTAGAAAGCTATATGTTTTTCTAATGATAGTCAAAATTTTGGAAACTATTTGACCTTTGGCAGTTGACTTTACTTTTGGAAACAGGTGAAAGTAATTAGATATTAAGTGTGGTAGAAATATAAGTTATCAAGCCGTGTGATTCTGGTATATATTTTATCAAAATTTCAAAATGCAATTGTTATTAGAGTTTAGTGTGTACTACCAAATCATATTGGAAAAAGGATTATTAATATCTGCTATAAATGTATTTATTAACGGAGACAAATAATTTTGGAAAGCTTTGTCATTCTTGCTGTTTAGCACATGAAATGCATAAGACAGACTTAATTCCTTAGTCGACTTAACCATTCTTTCTTCTATCATTTGTTATACCTTGGTTTTCTAATAGCTTTCATATCTTTACTCTCTTGTAGCCTATGTAAAGATGGGGATTATAAAAATTAATAATTTCTCCTCTATTTCTTATGCTCCAGGGAAATAAGACAAGAAGATAGAATATGTTATTTGTATGTTAGTCAAGAACTTCCTACATCTCTTAAAATGTAGGATGAAACTCCAAAAGAACCAGGAACCCTTGTGTTTACAAATCTGTACTTTTTGAGATACCCTATTCAGTTTATTCTTAAAAAAACAGCAGTCAGTAATCGTATCTGAAAGGAGTAGAGCTAGTATGATGCTTTTTTGTGTATAAACCTCCTATTTCTATGGAAAATTATTTTTTAAATGATTTAGCTTTGAAAGGTTTTTTTTTTTTTTTGAGTTGGAGTCTCACTCTCGCCCAGACTAGAGTGCAGTGGCCACTCCCGGCCACCGCAGCCTCGACCTCCTGGGCTCAGGCGATCCTTCCGCCTCAGCCTTACAAGTAACTGGAACTACAGGCGCGTGCTACCGCACCCAGCTAATTTTTGATTTATTGTAGAGATGAGGTCTCGCCAAGTTGCCCAGGCAGATCTTGAACCCGTGGGCTCAGGCAATCCACTCACCTCAGCCTCCCCAAGCAAGGGACTACAGGCTGAGCCACCGAGCCCGGCTGAAAGTTTTTATATAAAGGTAGAATTTGGCAGTAAGAAATATGGAACTATACAGAGTTATAAAATGTGGAACTGCATTCCAGTTTACATCTTTGGTAATAATAGAATACTTTATTTCTGAACAACTTTATTTCTTACTTTGTAAAAGGATAATTTATAGGAAGAAACGAATAGTGTTTCATGTAATACTTGAGAAATACAGTGACTCAACAAAAAAACAACAATTCAATGACCTCCATAGTAGCAAATATAACAAGTGATAGAATGGTAATTAAAGCTCAAATCTCTTAAATCCTTAGTCTGTGTGTTCCTATTCCTCATGAAGCCTATATTCTTTCTGTTACGTGTATCTGTTTTATTACTTCTCCCTTTACCTATGTTCTTTGTTATCTAACAGCTTTCAAATCTTCACTAATTTGTTGCCTATGTAAAGATGATGGCTATCAAAATTCATAATTCTTCTCTATTTCTTATGTTCCAGGAAAATAAAAAGACAAGAAAATAGAGTATTTTACTTGTATGTTAGTCAAGAATTTCCTGCATCTCTTTAAAATATAGGATGAAATTTTAAAAGAACCGGGATGCTAGTATTGCTAGTTATGAAGTCATGCCTTTGTATTTGCAGATTGAGTTTCTAGTAATGGATTTACTTGTTCTTTGATACTAAGGAAATTTAGATACTATGAAAGAAAGTCACTTTAGGCAGAAGGCAGACAGCATAACTCTGAAGCATTGAAATAAACAACTTGGGTTCAAATCTTACCTCTGTCATGGCTTACTGTGACCTTGAACAAATTACTTAATCTCTCTGTGCCTCTGCTGCCAAACTACTACTTCAGAGGGGCATTGTCAGGATCAAATGTAGTAGTATTAGGTAGTGTCTGATAACATAGTAAATGTGTAATAAATGTTAACTATTGGTATTAATTTAATATCAAATATGGACTTTTTTTTCTGATAGGTACTTGGCAAGATTATCAACATGAAGATAAAATTGTTCATGAACTGTAGGGATAAGCTTTCAGAAGCCCCTTTAGAGAGGTGAGTCCAAGTGAAAACATAATTTTATTTTGAAAAATTTGGAAATGCTAAGACAAAAAAAGGCCAATGTTACTGAACCTGATTTTTTTTCCTCTTCACAAGATGCTTCACAGAAATAAATCAAGTCAGACAGATTATTAATCTTAATTGATGTAAACTAGATATAAAATTAAAATAACTCAGCAAACTATTCTAATCTAGTTACAGAATTTATGTGGATTCATATGTATTCATAGGTGTTTTCAGAAATGTGATTTAGGAATATATCAATGGGACACGAGGTTGAATTAAACCATTTCTGGTATATCTATACTTGCAATACTTATTCAGAACAGAATTATCAAAATAATCTTTATTGTCACATTTACTATTTTGGGATATTAGGATGTAGTTAGTTTAGAATAATCTGTCAGTGATATAAAAATATGCTTATAATTATACATAAACAGTTCTCATTAATAGTGTTCTGTTAGAAAAACACTGTCTCTCTAGAGAGGACAGATATATACCCTTCCTCTTCTTTCTGGATCAGAATTACTATCATTGTGAGCCACTCTTACTGATAGGAATGTTCAATACCCTTCACTTGTCATTGAGCAGAAAAAAGGGTATGCACCATTGTACTAGTATAGCTTTTTTTTTTTTTTTAGTTGGAGTCTCACTCTTGTCACCCAGGCTGGAGTGCAGTGGCACACTCACGGCCCACTGCAGCCTCGACCTGCTGGGCTTAGGCGGTCCTTCCGCCTCAGCATTCCAAATAGCTGGAACTACAGATGTACGCTGTCACACCCGGCTAGTTTGTGTCTGTGTGTGTGATTTACTGTAGAGATGAGGTCTCACCAAGTTGTCCAGGCTGTTCTTGAACTCCCGGGCTCAGGCAATCCTCTCACCTTGGCCTCCTAAAATGCTGGGATTACAGGTTGAGCCTAGTGTAGCTTTTTAATGCTTGGTAATATATTTTTCTCTGTATAATTATGTAACTCTAAACAGAACATATATTAATATCTACAAGACAAAAGTAGCATTCAGTTAATTTCTTGTTTACTTTTCAAATTGTATTTGTTAAAATTGACATACTGTAGATTATTGCTTTGAGCAGATATTTAAACATGATAGATATTTTTAATATTTGGAAAGTAATAAAATGGAAAATGTGGAAATTTTAAATGAAGATTTAAGGCGTATTTGTTGCCCCCAAGACTCTTGTCTGTATATTTTACCCAATTTTCACACTTACTTATCTTTTGTATTTAAAATTTTGTCACATGCCTTTGTAAATCTGAACAAAAACTTTAAAATTTTTTTAGCTACTGATTGAAAGCTTTGTTAGTTCCATGAGTGCAGAATTTTTATTCACAGGAGTGGAGTTTCTCTCAATAGTATCTCTATAAAGCTTTAGAATAGATAATAAAAACTAGGCATATTGAGTATATAAGCAAGCATAATCTACTGGGAGGAAAATAGTTGAATTCTCTGGCAAAATAACACTTAATGTACTAAATAGAATGTACAATCAAGGTATCATTTTTTAAACAAGTAATTCAATAGAATCTTATTTATACAGTAGCATTATATCAAGTAAGCTAGCTTACATGTTTATTCCCAGTCCTTTCCTTTCAGTAAGCATATTCTTCTCAGAGATAAGAGTAACTATGGGCAGGAATTCCCTCAACTTCCTACTCTCTCTCCTCTGCCTCCCTAGCCTTCCTGTGTTACAAGAGAAGAATGAGGTGTCTTTCCCCTTTTTAGGTGAATAGTCCCTCTCTGTTTTGATCTCAGGCTTTCCCATCTGTTCTGGATCCTTGCTTTATCACATGTTCTCTCTGTTCCAGGTGTTTAACCTCTTTATTATCCTTTTCCTTTCAGTCCTTAAAGTTATTCCGTTTTTTGTTTTGTTTTGTTTTGTTTGAAAGTTTTTTCCCTTAGCTTCCTCTCCTCCAGAGTCCTGACTTTTTTCCTCTTCTTTACTCCTTCTTATCTAAGCTTCTTTAGAGTGGTCATACTCTCTTCATCTTTCATTCACTGTACCTTTTACTGCAGTTTCACTTTAATTTTCTCTTTGCCACTGAAATTGCTTTTACTAAATCTCAAATAAATTGCTGTTTGCAACAACCATGGGATACTTCTGTCTTGACAATTCTGCTGCATTTGATGGTACCAAGTACTTGTTTTGTACATTTACTTCATGACTGTGTTCACTCCTGTGTCCTCTTACATCTCTTTTTGTTGGTTCTTACTGCCTGTATGACATGGCTTCCAGTGACCACCACCACATAGGATTCACACTCTAAGATCTTTTGGAATGATGTCTGGACCTAGTGACTTGCTTTTCTTTTCTTTTTTTGAGTTGGACTCTCACTCTGTCACCCAGACTGGAGTGCAGTGGCTTGCTCCCGGCCACCGCAGCCTCGATCTGCTGGGCTCTGGCGCTCCTTCCGCCTCAGCCTTCCAAGTAGCTGGAACTACAGGTGCGTGCTATCATGCCCAGCTAATTTTTTGATTTATTGTAGAGAGGAGGTCTCACCAAGTTGCCCAGGTGGGTCTCGAACCCGCGGGCTCAGGCAATCCACTCACTCCAGCCTCCCAAAGCACGGAATTACAGGCTGAGCCACCAAGCCCAGCGTGACTTGCTTTTCATGAACAAAATGTGGCAAAGCGATGAAATTTCTCTTCTGCAGTTAGAAGAAGACTGTGGCTGTTGTCTTTCAAACATTCTCTCTCTGTGGCTCTTCTGTGTGCTTCTCTGATGAAGCATGCTAGAGATGCCCTTGTGGGAAGCAACTGAGGGTGTCTCCAGCCAGTCCCTCGGAGGAACTGCAGCCCTCACTCAGACAGCCCTTGTTGAACTGGGTGAACCTGAAAGCAGATCCCATCCCTTATTGAACCTTGAGAAAATAACAGCACAGCTGACACCTCGATTGCTGTCTCAGAATAGCAAAAGTCACTATTCTCAATAACATGACTGATTCTTATTATGCATGATATTGAGGGATAGGGGTAAGATACAGTAAAACTGCAGATAAGCCTCAAAGCTGCTTTCAACTTAATCCTGTTTGTTTTAAATAACCTTTTTAAAATTGGTACTAGAATTTCAACTTGAATTTCACTTGTTTTCTGGCTATCATTTATCTTCATATTATTAGTAGTGGTAAGAGTTAATAAAATACCTGACAAATAGACCCTGGTAAGATTTTGAAGAAGAATACATACAAGTCATAATACAATTCAGATCATAAACTACTAGAACCTGCATATAAATCAGGTATATCTCAGAGGGATTCTAATCATGTTCATTAAGGAATAATTAACAAGGGTATATAATATATATAGCTTTATAATAGATAATAGTGTCAACCAAATAATAATTGCCTATTATTTACATGCATTAGAATGTGTTTTTAGTCCTTTTTATTTCTTTCTGGTCATTAAGCCATTTTCAGTTTTAAAATATTTTAGAAGAAATAATCTCAATTTTGGTCACAGTATATATTTTTATGTTTTATCAACAGCTTTTACCGTTTTGTTTTGGAACCAGAACTGATATTAGGGGCTAATGATATGTCTTCTCTTGGACCAGTGGCAAAATTCTTGGATATTCCTGAGTCACCCCTCCTAACCCTCAACATGATTACTCCAGAAGGCTGGTTGGTTGAAATAGTACACAGCAACTGTGATCTTGATAATATTCACTTAAAGGATGTAAGTTATTGTGTATAGTTATATAAAGAGAAGCAGCATAAATTCTTATCAGTTGTAGCAAGCATACATCATACTATGGATGCTTTCCAGAATTTTCTTTTTAACTCTAGTTCCTGATGTAGTCTTTCCTTTGATTTTTAAGTTTTCCTAATTTCCCAATTCAGCTTCTCTGTTTTTCCAAGTCCCTAGATGCCTTTATCATTTATATTGCTCCAGACGGCTAGCTTACAAAGACATTACTCTAAGATGAGCAATGCAGAAAATACAGAGATGGACACATGGCAAGTTAGGATTACAACCTTAAGTACCTATTTTGCCCTTCAAGTTTAGTTTTTAACTTAGGAAGTTACATCTAAATTTTTATTTTTATTTTTTTGCCTCATAGCTCGTAGCCAGAGAAAGCAGTCCTGACTAGATTACAAAATTTGCTGGTATACTGCAGGCTGGGTATACCTGCTTCCCATCACCTCCAACATGACCTTTGTTTAGTGGGTCAGACTTTTCTTCTTCACCTACTGTCATTCAGTCCACAGCACAAAAAGAGAGAGGAGAATGGTATAAAATAACTGAGTCTTTCAATCATTGAATACAGAATGAAAAAAGGGATGCAGAAACCACACACACACACACATACACATACACACACACACACAAGCATTTTAGGAGAGTTTACCTAGATTGATATCCAAAAACTGAGGAGAAAATAATTCCTTCTCCTTATTGTCCTCCCTCTGACCTATTTCCAATTCATCTTGTTTGACATTGAATATAGCCATTGCCTGGACTTAAGCAAAAACGTTTACCTGTAATAGTATGGTTAAGATCATTCATAATATTTGTTTCTCATGTGTTACTTTTTGCCTAAAAATTGTCCTTCTGGGCAAATTTCTTTTGCTCCACTGTATAGGTTCTGTGGAATCCTAAATCACTTCCCTGTAATATATTCACCATTACCCTGACTTGACCCTCCCGCAAAAGAACCTAAAAGTCATAACTGCCATCTGAAATCAGTCCTTCAAATTCAGGGAAAGAATAGGAAGGCAGCAAAATAATGCAATATATGAGGAAAAGTTCAACAATGAACATGACAAGACGTAGAAAAAAACTCGATGTGTTCTCCATGACCAGTTAGATCTCTTAACAGAATCTATGGTTTCTTCATGAAGAGAGTGCGGCAATATAAATCGATAACTTTAGAGACTAGCCAGAAGCGTGAAAAATTTGTAATGGTAGAATTAGTACAGCTTAGAAAAGATTTTAAATTGAGTCTGCTGGTGAAAATGTTCAGCAGCTATTAAACAGTTAATAGAGATGAAATATACTTTTTTTGGTAGTAAGTGGCAAATCTAATGGTATCTTTTTAGAAGCTGTGCAAATGAACAGTAACTGATTCTAAAGTCAGAACACTAAAAAGGAAATGATTTCCTTTGTCTTCATAGATTAGGTGAATAAACAGAAGGAAATTATGAATTCTAGCATCTGTAAAAGTCCACTACCTCTCAGGCTCCTTTTTTCCATTTGTGCTGTACGTACTTAGAATATTATCTGTAACCATCTTATAAAAAGATTAAAAAGGCATTTGCTACAGTACAAAGGAGCTTTAAGTAAAGGGAAAAAGTGCACTCTAGCAAAAATGAGACTAATAATGAGAGATTTCCCACTGTACACTAACTTTTACATATGCTCTTAGGTACATCTAATTCCTGAGTGTCACATAAATACCTGGAAAAAAAACTTAATTTAGAAAAATTCTTCCTTAGTATAGGACTTTGTTCACATAATTGTAACTACAAAGTCTCTGTTGCACAACCAGCATTAATGCTATAACTAAAGGTGACAAAAGTGGTTATAGGAGAGCCAAAAGTGAGACAGTTACTTTTACCTGGGCTTCAGATGTTGCTCTTCTCAAAGCTTACTGTTAGAACTGCGTCTAATGACTGTCTGATTATATTTTATCATAGCATATATCTGAAAGATATCAAAATACCTGAAACAATGGTGATGGTTGTATTTACCCAGTAGAGAGAGAGAAATAAAAGATTGCTAACGGGCCAGGTGCAGTGGCTTACACCTGTAGTCCCAGCACTTTGAGAGGCCGAGGTGGGAGAATTGCTTGAGTCTCAGTTTGAGACCAGCCTGGGCAACATAGTGAGACCTCATCTCTACAAAAAAAAAAAAAATTATAAAATTAGCTGGGTGTAGCAGTGCATGCCTGTGGTTCCAGCTACTCAGAAAGTTGAAGTGGAAGGATCACTTGAGCCCAGGAGTTGGAGGCTGCAGTGAGCCAGGATTGTGCCTCTGCACTCCAGACTGGGCAACAGAGTGAGACTCGGGGGGAAATAAAAGATTGCTAACAGGAAACAGGATGTGGCTATGTTAAATTCACAGAAAAATGTATCAGCCCCCTCTGAAATATAAAAAATTTTGACATCAGTTTTATCAGTGACACATTCATCACCAATATAATTGTCAAGAAATCCCTTTTTAATTGCCAGAGATATTATAGAGACCCTAAACACTATATTATTAATGAAGAAAATTAGACACACAATTTATCTTAGCTTCAGTTTATTCTCCCAGTGCACAATATATAAAATTTCTATTTCAAACCATCAAATACATACAAAATTGAGGGAAAGATAGCATATGTAGTAGAGCGTTTTATCCCCTCTGCAAAACTTAGCAGTTTAACCCAAAACTTAACAAACTTATATATCAGAAAATTTACACTACAGAAGTCCCCCCTCATTCACAGAGGAAATGTTCTAAGACCTTCAGTGGATGCCTGAAACTGTGGATAGTACTGAACCCTATGTACAAATCTTTTTTCCTGTGCATGCATATCTGTGGTAAAGTTTAATTTATAAATTTGATGTAGTAAGAGGTTAACAATAATAACTAATAATAAAACAGAATAATTATAACAATATGCCAGCATCACTACTTTTGCACTTTGGGGCAACTATTAAGTGAAATAAAAGTTCCTTGTGCAATACCACAAAGTGGGTTTGGTAACCGAGGTGGCTAATAAGTGACTCATGGGCAGGGAGTGTATACAGTGTGAAAACCCTGGACAAAAGGATGATTCACATCCTGAGTGGGATGGAGCAGGATAGTGTGAGATTTCATCACAGTACACAAAACAGTGCTAGTTTAAATCTTAAGAATTGTTTATTTCAGCCGGGCTCAGTGGCTCAGCCTGTAATCCCGCGCCTTGGGAGGCTGAGGTGAGTGGATTGCCTGAGCCCTCGGGTTCGAGACCCACCTGGGCAAGTGAGACTTCATTTCTACAATAAATCAAAAATCAGCCGGGCGTGGTAGCGCGCGCCTGTAGTTCCAGCTACTTGGAAGGCTGAGGCAGAAGGATCGCCGGAGCCCAGCAGGTCAGGGCTGCGGTGGCTGGGAGCGGCCACTGCACTCCAGCCTGAGTGACAGAGTGAGACTGCAACTCAAAAAAAAAAAAACAAAAAAAAAAAACTGTTCATTTCTGGAATTTTTCATTTAGTATTTTTGGACCATAGTTGACAATGGATAACTGAAATCTCAGAAAGAGAAACACCCTAAACATACTAAACAATAGCGTAGAAAACCTCACATGGTGAAATAAAATTAGGTATAGATAGCATCACTGTCTTTAATTATATCTCTTTTTTTGTTGTTTAAGAAAGCAAAATTTATTGAGCAGACAGAAAAACTCCCACAGTGGGGCCCAAGGGAGTTGCCCTTTAATTATATCTTTAATTAATTAATGTACTCAACAAAATTCCCAGACTTTGTGAAAATCACTTACTGTTTGATTTCCTTTTTTTTGAGTCAGAGTTTCATTCTGTCACCCAGGCAGGTGTACAATGGCAGGATCATGGCCACCACAGCCTTCACCTGCTGGGCTCAGATTAACCTTCCATCTCACCCTTCCAGCGATCCTTCTGCCTCAGCCTTCCAAGTAGCCGGAACTACAGGCGTGTGCCACCACACTCAGCTGATTTTTTAAAATTATCGTAGAGACAAAGTCTCACCAAGTTGCCCAGGCTAGTCTCAAATCCCTGGACACAGGCAATCCTTTTGCCTCCACCTCCCAGTGTGCTAGGATTACAGGCATAAGCCACCATGCCCAGCTGATAATTATTTTCATGTTTGCTTACAGTGCTCATAGCGGTAGAGGAAAAGTTTTGTTCTTAAAATATTTATTATAGCCGGGCTCGGTGGCTCAGCCTGTAATCCCATGCCTTGGGAGGCTGAGGTGAGTGGATTGCCTGAGCCCGCGGGTTCGAGACCCACCTGGGCAACTTGGCGAGACCTCATCTCTACAATAAATCAAAAACTCAGTCATGCGTGGTAGCACATGCCTGTAGTTCCAGCTACTTGGAAGGCTGAGGCAGAAGGATCGCCAGAGCCCAGCAGGTCGAGGCTGCGGTGGCCGGGAGCAGCCACTGCACTCCAGTCTGGACAACAGAGTGAGACTCCAACTCAATAAATAAATAAATA
>CAUYQG010173292.1:0-20143 GCA_963574415.1 Tarsius wallacei
TGTGTGTGCATGTGCACAGATCACATTGGCAACACATATATATGCATATCTCCAGATATCCATAGAATACCATTAATATCTAGCTAGCTGATTAGAGGGATATTGACTCACAAGTGCATACCCATGCACAACTATGCCTAATCTATTTGTGTATCTGTTGTCTATCTGCATATCTGTTTATGTGATAGGCTTAGAAAATTCATAAAGATGTTAATAGTGGTTTTGTTTAGAAAAAGGCCTGTGTGGAACTAACTTTTCTCTTTTGTAATTTTTCTCTCTGAAATTTGTTCTCATGAACATGCATTACTTTTTTAGAAAGAAAAAATAATGTATTTTTTCAAAGGTACTCTGTCCACCATTTCGTATTTATGACCCTCAAGACCATCTAAAAGTTGGACAGCAATTTAAATAAAAATAGCCACAGCCAAGACAATGGGCATTTTTCCTCTCTGGCACCCACACAATGAGAATGCATTTGACACACAGCCCAGAACATTCCAAGTGAACTAACAGCAGGAAACACACTCAAGCTGAGATCATTATAAGTTACTAGATGACAATTTGTTCTAAGTTTTGAAAATTAACATAGCAAGTATGATTTGGCCACAAGAGTAGAATATTAAAGAGTCATTTAAGCCCAGCTCCTCCGATGTTAAAAAATTTTTTGCTGTTGTTTGAATACAGTCCAAATGTCAGCATTGTGTGTTTATAGTCTTTGTTGAGGACTTCTCTAACAGCAAAGACAGTCCTACAGCTAGCTCTGTAAGTGCTCCATACACCCCAGTTGCCTTGCCTGTATTTTTTATGCAATATTTCTCACTGTCATAACAATCCTACAACACAACACAGGGGTTGTTTTCTTCTTTTATAAAAGGGAAAACTGAGGTAGAGGAATGTTAAGGAACTTCCCAGAGGATTGTGGTGACAGATGAAATAACGCAAGTTAAGGACCCTTTTCAATGCCTGGTGCATAGCAAGTGTTTAATGGTGCTAACTGGTATAATTAACAAGGGTAGCATTCCTGGTGGTTTATGCCTGAGAAGGACCTTTCCATAGAGAGCGTGAGATGCATGGTCAACACCATCTCCTGATCAGAGATTCCCACAAACATAAATCACTTCTCCGAGACTAGGGTTCACAAAAATGGAGGATGTGTTTATACTCGTTTGTCATGATGGTTGCTTTAGGGCAAAGACCAGAGAAAATCTAATACTGGGGAAAAATTGTTGATATCAGGAAAGAGGGAGTTAGCATGCAGAAGAGCAGAATAACTTCTCACTTAGGAAAATAAGAAGAAGAAGAGGGGGAGGAGGGGTGGGAGGAGGAGGGGGAGGAGGAGAAAGAGAAGAAGAAGAAGAAGAGAAGTACTAAGGACATCATGTTCCTGTTAGGTAGAGGGTTAAATGTGCAATAAAGACCCGAACGTCTGCTGGGTGTGACTTCTATCCTTCTGGAAGACTTCATGTCCCTGATGATGTCCCCTGGGGCCACCTGTGACAGACTCAACTTCTGCTCCTGTTTTTTTCTTCATTTCTCTCAGGCTCTGTCCTCAATGCAAATTCTTCTCTCAGCCACTCTGTGCTCAGCATCGGAAAGCATTGTATGAGATTCTGATTGTTTAGTCAAATCTAATGTCTGTTGCTTCCATTACTTCTAGAATGTTTTCCCATTGTGATTTACACAGTAAGTTATAATGAAAAAGTGGCATTTGTCCAACTTCTTCACTTCTTGGCATAGATTTCGGAGAAAAGTAGCTCAGGGATTCATGTAGTCTGTGGGTAGCTCACAGCTAACCTGTGCTGCTGCTTTGTGCAAACTATGACAAGCATCCCCTGGAAAAGTGTGGCACTGCAGGCAGATGATTCTTCCTTGAGGCAGACCTGTCCTACCACAGCAGAGAAACATTACAACTCTGACTCCCCACTTTGGCCAAATACCCTATAAAAAAACAGTGCACAACCTATACCACTATACTTCTGATCTTAAATAGTGGAAGTTAGTTTTTTTTAGTAGAATGACTTTATGAGAATAATAATAAACACTTTTTAGAGGGACGAAGACAAAGTATAACTGTATGTATCAAGACACTCAGAACAAATATGTTCTTTCCATCAAAACATATTGCTGATTAACAAACACACCATGTGGTCTTAAAGAGACACAGACCTCAGCTGAGCCCTCCTGATTAATTCACTTTTTCATTCAGTGTGTATTGGACACCTACTGGTCTGCCAGGTCCTATGCTAGCAACAAAAATTTAGAGATGCTGCTATCCTTGTGAAGTATCTCCTTTGTTTATTATTATTATTTTTATTTGTATGTTCTCCCTCATGATGCAAGCATCTCTCTTAACCTGAGGATCATGGACCTAGCATCTAATGACATTGTGTGTGTGTGTGTGTGCTTTTTCCAAGGATAAAAGGATTTCATGAGATTTCAAAGGGATGAGGCAACTGGGCCAGGCCAATTAGTCCTGTGAGTGCAGCAACAGAACTGGCATGCAGATTAGCCCACAGAGTGAAAACAGAGCAAATAAAGCAGTTGGGCACACGATACCTTCTTTCTTGTTTCCCTCCTTTGTGGCACTTTTATTTTTCTTATAGGGTAGAAGAAAAGAATGGAAAGAGTCAGAAAGAACAGAAGTGGGGCTAGAACATTCAATAAGAAAAGGAAACATATGAGCATGTCCTGTTGTGCAGTGCACACTGGCATGCATGCACACAAGGTTCCAGAGTCATCGTTTAGAATATAGTTGATTACAAAGCTTCATAGATTTGTTTTAGTTGAATAGATTAACTAGTTAAACATATTTCTTTAATCTGGCATTTCTCCAGTCCTTTAATATGCTTACATGAATCAATAAGTCACAAGGAAAAAATATAATATGTAGTTCATGTTATATCCACAGCAAACATTTTCTTTTTAAAATTTTCATAGCATTTCTTAAGACTATCATTCTGTGGGATAGTTTGAGGAGAGTGAGCTAGATGTGATGAGCCCAATCAGCTCTCCTGATTCAAAGGAATGGTATCATAATTTATGCTGTACTTGTCATGGCTAGAGAGACAAAAGCTAGATTCTGTGGGTTCCGTGAGCACATGACCAAAGTTTGGTAACTGAATGGTAGTAGCAAATGGAGGAATGAAGATGAGAAAACAGAAGTGAAGGCTGGGTGCAGCAGCTCACGCACGCAATCACAGAACTTTGAGAGGCCGAGCCTGCACGTTCAAGACCGACCTAGGAAACATAGCGAGACCTTGTTTCTACAAAACAAAATTTAAGAAAATTAGGCAGGTGTGGTGGCACATGCCTGTAGTCCCAGCTTACTTGGAAGGCTGAGGTGGAAAGATCATCTGAGCCCTGGAGGTTGAGGCTGTGGTGAGCCATGATTGTACTACTGCACTCAAACCTGGGCAACAGAGAGAGACTCTGATTAAAAAATAATAATAATAATAAATAACAAAAAAAAGACAGAAGCGAGCAGAAGGAGCCAGGGTGAATGTGTGATGATGATGATTTTGACATTGGTGATTGTGATGTGATGATGATGACAATGACAGTGATGACTGATGATTAGGAGGAAAATGATGATGACAACGATGATGATGACAGCAGAGCTGGTGCTCTTAGGAGTTGACTTTACTGAGCACAGACTGCGGAGATGGAAGGAGTTAACCCATGGAGCAGTACCTATCCTGATAAGTACTGTACATACTGTAGCTGACATTATTGTTGGGTGTTAGTTTCTACTCAAAGTAAACTGTAAAGGCAGTGCATCTAATATGCCTAATTCCAAGATGGAAAAATTGAGACTCAAATGGTATAACTTGTCACGTTTGCCAGCCACTAAGTGGCAAGGCTCCCATTTTGTATAACCATGCTTTGGCCCAAACCCTCAGTGCTCGGCCACTCCCTTATGGAGGAATGAAGGAATTTCCTTATGCCAGATAGTGGTGGCAAGTGCTTACTTAGTGGTATGAATCCTCACGACAGTCCTTTGCAAAGTGTGTTATTGTCCCTGGTTTACAGAGGGAAAAATGGAGGTGAATGTTGTCTCAAGCTCATCCAGTTGATGAGTCAGGGCCCAGCATCAAAACCAAAGTTGCTCCATTCTAAAAGAGGAGCACATTTTAATCTATGTGTTTGGTCCAAGATCAGTGGCCCTTCTATGCCTCAGAGCCCAGCAAGGACGGATGACACAGCAAGTCAGAGAAGCAGAACACGATGTGTGAGGTCTGCAGGGTGATGCATGGTCGGCCTCCAATGAGCCGTGTAGCCTGAAGCCAGCCACCCAGAAAGCTCTCAGAGACCCCGTACTTTGACTCATTCATTACTCTTGGGCACTATCTAAGGGGAAGGACAATCCAGGCAGGGAAAAGAGTACATGTGAAGACTCAGATGCATGAAAAATGAGAGCTTGGTAAAGGATAAGAAGTTAGAACGAGGGGTTGTAAGGCCAGGAGGGAAATGGGGAAAAGTTGGGAAGTGGAATGGAAATTAAAGGGCAAGGGCCTGTGAAGCAGGTGAGAAATGACCAGGTGCCCAAACCATGTGGGAGTTATTAGAGATTTTGTTTGGTCTTGTTTTGCATTGATATTATTTGCTTTAGCCTAGTGAATGGCTTAAGCCAGCTGAATTCCTAGGAAAACATTCCTGGAGGTGTGTAGCAGTTTTCTGGGATATGGGTAGATGCAGAGATAACATTTAGCTGCCTATGTCAGTGGTGTGAAAAACATAAAAAATGGAGGCCTGTCAGAAATGGGAGGGCCAATGGGACATCTCCATGACTCCTGCCAGATTTAGCCTGCTGCAAACTCTGAGATCTGGGGACAGGGTCAAGGATGTGGAAGATTTTCCAGCAGGAAGTTTCCAGTTTCATCTCATTTAGAGAATGGACATGTTGTAATGGCTTGGCTATAAAATGAAATGGAAAACATGTTTTTTTAAAGCCTTCATTTCAAGGTCTCATACTGTAGATGGAATACTGCTGTAACTCATGACTTTTGCAGGTTACAGAAAACTTGAAAGTGTACTTCTTTGTTTTTCTGGGAGTGCTGATGATAGAACAAAAACATTCTGCTGCATAAACCTGGCACAGGGCACCAGAGTTTGGGCAGTTCACTTTCCCATGCATTTGTGCTTGATTAGAGATCACCAAGAGTTACACTTCTATGGGAGTGCTCCTTATTCACTGGGAACTTCTGATGCTTGGAAAGGCAAGCTTTTGAATGTTAAAAGAGTATTCAATTCTCCAGAGCAATATAGAAGAAGAGTCTCGCTTTTCAAAGTGTCTCTAAAATTTTAAACACCTTATGATGTTGTAGAATAAGCTTGAGATTAGAATAACTTGGAATTAAAGTTCACCCTCTGACTAAGAAGCTCTGTGACCCTGGGTATTCTTCTTAGTTTCTCTGAGGTTTTCAATTGTCGCCACTAAAACTGGGAAAAATAATAATCTAGTGAATAAAGCAGTTGTGAGATTAAATGAATTTATGTGGATGAAAATTGGGTTCAGGGCCTAGCAAACAGAGGTTGTTTAATAAATGCTGGTTTGATGCATCCATCCATCATTTTATTTCCGGTACTTTCATAGAGGGAATCGATGTTTGGGGGTAGGAAAGTGGTGTTCATGAGCCATAGTGGACATTATCTTGAAGGGGCCATACTCGTTGGAAATAATAAAACACTTTAAACCTGCTGTCAAGATAGCCACAGCAGTGCCATCTAAAGTCAGGGTAGAACATAAACTAGGGGCACACCGGAACCAGGTATGCAGAGAAAACTAAGGTTTCTTGACAGGGGGGTGCTGTTTCCTTCATTGCTGTTTCCCAGCGTCCATGTCCGACCAGCCCAGGACACAGCACTGAGTGATGCATCCTTATTGCCGTGAATGATGGGGGTGGTGAAGACAGCAGCAATGAGGGTGGAAGAGCCCCAGGACAAGCCCCACATAACAACAGCCAGTGTGGCCTAGTGGAGCTGCCTCAGCTTGGGCTTGGACAGTAGATGAACCCTGGGGCTATATGCCAGTCATTGGGTGTCTTTGTGTTTCCTAATCTGAAAAGTAGGACTCACCACTGCTCTGCCTTTCAAGGTTCTTTAATCACCATTTAAGGTTGCATATAACCACAGAGACTCTAGAGTTTCAGGCATCATAAAGTGCTCAGGAAACCTTTTAGGGGGACGTTTTTCATTTGCTTTTTGTGCCATGTTTTAGAAAGGTGTTAAAGTAATATATATACTTGTGGTTTAAAAATGGTAAAGAAGGGCTAATAACAAAAAAGCAAAATTCTTGCCTCGCTCTTTTCATCCACAGCACCACTCTGCACAGGGAATTATGCTCGATTTTTTAAACCATATTTTACTGTTTTTAGTTTTTCATCATCTCTATAGTTTGGAGTAATGTTCTCATTTACCTAACTGAGACACTGTCTAAGACGTCTGGCTCTGATATCTGAGATTTAGAACAAAAACTCCACAATCCAGAATCTTCACTCCAGCCCAGGTGTCTCCTCTTCGAGTTCCTTCTCTCTCCCGCACACTGGGCCTTTAAGGTTAAGTTCCAAAGGAAATTGTTGACCAGGCTAAAGTCTTTGAACCTTTCTCAAGGTCAAGAGGAAGTCATAAGGAAATTATTATATTGAGAAGTTATTTTGTTAACCAATAATTATGCCATAGTTTGAATCCAATCTTCTCAGCAGACAACAGAGAAAAGACAACTATTTGTAATTTAAAAAAATCTTGGTTTGGAGCAAGATAGAAATTAAAGTTACTCTTTAACAGTCAGCTATCCTTTGTTGGGGAAGAGGGAAGTTGAATCTGATGTCTACTCATGATCTTTGTTTTAACTTGACTGTGTACATTTTTTGGTTTGTGATCTGTACCATCAAACAAGAACCGACAGAGATGGAAAAGCAGGAGCGACGGATACTTTGCTCCAAGCATCATAGTCGGCATGATTACGAGCCAATACTTTACCCACTTCAGTCAATACTCAGTGTATTTTCAGTCCCAAGCATTGTCCGAGATTCTATAAAGTAGAAATGAGTGCCTTATAATATTATCTACCACCCTCTCTTTAAGTGTGTGGTCAAACTAAAGAGATTTCCATCCCCATGATTTATACCTTCTGAAGCTTTTATGGTTAATATTTTATTGCTTTACTGTGAATGACTCTTCAGAAGTGCTTTGGAGATGGTTCCCATGTGTTCCCTTCCCAAAATATCCATATTCCTCTACTGCGTAAACCTTATAGCGGTTTGTTTGGCAGATTTTTTTTTTCAATGCTTCATTCTGAAAAGATTCCAGGGGAAGAATTTTGCCATACAGAATCTTATAAAATCTATTCTTTTCATTCCAGATGAAAAACATTAGAGCAAAAGTTTGCAACAGAAGTATTTTATTCCAGTGTTCCAATCATTTATGTATACCTTCATATTTTTATTTTACATTTCCATTGGTGGAGGGGGTTTTAAAATAGCTTTATAATTGTGAAAAAAGACAAACCTGTAATCCCAATTTTGCACCATTGGTGGGTTCCCGAGGGATACAGGTCATCTTAATTTGATGTACATCAGTTTTCACATCTATAATTTTTATGAGGTAACAAGGAACTTAACTGCTTCACTTCTTCGGTTCTTCATCTGTGTACACTTCTTCCTCTGTAATGAGGGAGCCTAGGATTGTAATAGAATATGGAACACTCTGGTTAGGTAAAGCTTTTTATGCAGCACCAAGTATTTCTACACTTGGCAATATATGAAAAAATCACTTGAATTTTTATTTTGTGTGGCTATATAAACACAGCCATGCTTGGTTAACATTTATAATGCTTTAATTGAAGGCTCTGAAATCTAACTTGTTTGCTAACTATGTATTTAGAAGCATTTTTTCTTATTTTCTATTTTTAAACCCCCTTCACCAATGGAAATATAAAATAAAAATATGAAGGTATACATAAATGGTTGGAACACTGAAATAAAATACCTCTATTCCAAACTTTTACTCTAATGTTTTTCATCTGGAGTGAAAAGAATAGCTTTTATAAGATCTTCTGTGGCAAAATTCTTTTTTCATTTTGTCTCCTCAATCACTCTTTTCTATAAATTGTGCTATGCAGTGCCCACTGATCTCATGCCATAGCTTTGGAATGAGATATGACATAAGTGAGTAAGCAGATGTAAAAGAGTGCCCTGTATGTTGAATATATGTCTGTATTAATTTGCTAGGGCTTCTGCGACAAGGAACCAGAAGTTGGTTAGTTTAAAAAAGAAGGATTTATTGTTTCACCGTCCTAGAGGGCAGAAGTCTGAGGTTAGCCTGCTATCAGGATTGGTTCTTCTGAGGCCTCTGTCCTCGGCTTGTAGATAACCATCTTCTCCCTGTGTCTCTTCACATGGTCTTCTCTCCATGTATGTCTCTGAGTCCCACACCCCAGACACCTCATCTATGAGGGTCACACACTCAGGCCCCATAGCCACCTGCTCTGATCACTCCAGGGCCAGGTTCAAGATAAGTAGGGACAACTTCTCTGCCTCAGAGTCCTGAAATGATTGAAATGGTCACTCTTAAACCTGCCTTCCCTGCCTTGTCAATTTCTTCCTGCAGAAATGATAATAAAGTCTCCTTCCGTGTTTCCCCCCATTTCCTCTGCCTCATGACTGACCTGGAACTTCCCTGTGTGGTTCCTCATGACATGGGGTACCCCCTCTTCTTGCAACTGTGAATAACACGCTATCTTTTAAACAACAATGACCTCCTGGTCTGTTGGCCCCACTGTGCATCAAACTTTTAATTAATACACTACATTCTAAAACACACACTCTTGACACAGAAGCACAGCCCCACGGGATCCGTGGACCCTGAGGTAATACCACAGTAGTGTCAGCTTAGCTTTGCTTTCATCTCTGACATTCCTGACCTTTGGGATTCCTCCCCACCTTCTGCCTCCTCCTCTGAAGAGTCTTCCTGGGTTTCTTCAAATGTTTTGGGTTGTCTCTTCTGCCTCCATCCAGAGCCCTTTATCTATCTGCTGATAAAAATAGTTGTAAGGTGTGGTGCTTGGTTATGCTCATATTTTCTCTGCTTATTGAAGGTGGGAACTATGTTTTTCATACATAAGGCTCCAACAGCAGCAAGTGTCCCTGGAATGTAGGATATCCATCAGAACCCCGACTTACAGCCATTCCGCTTACCTGCAGAGACACCCAGACGGAAAATTATAGGATAGCAAAGTAAAGGATTTCATAGCTCATTCATCTTGAAGTAAGCCCTGAGGGAAGATTTACTTTCCTAGGTCCTTGTTCCCACTGGGATGTATCTTGTTATTTTCAAATAAACACAACAAGTTTTAAGTTAATAAAGAAAAGAATGGCATGATTTTAATATCTCCCCAGTCCCAAATCAGTTAAACTCTTTCACCTCGTGTTTACTTGGGATTAATAGCCACTTATACGGGATATATTATATTCCTGGGAATGTAAATAAGAAATAAGTGAGTGCATATTTATGTCCTCTAATCACCTTTTAACAGAGAAAAGCAATGCTTAAGTCTTGTAGTTGTAGTTACCCACTTGAAGGCAGATTCTGAGAACCATTAAAGCCTGGAGTGAGAAGGTCTTTCAGGGCCCTACAGCCCAAGTCTCAGTATGTGTAGTTGATAGCCAGGGCCTAGTGAAGTTAGATGACTCTTCAAATTAATGAGAAATGTGACGATGTGTTTAGAGATAAAACCTCTGAACAAATATTTTAAAAAATTAAACCATTGACTTATTTTGCCTATAAAAATGCCAAAGCTCTAGTTGCTTACAGATATCCAGATGTTTTAGGACTTGCAGAATACGTTTTGAATGGATAAAAACTGAATTTATCTGTATATAATTTAGTGGGCTGTCATCTAATTATTCTAGGTCTTTCTGGTTATGATAATGTTTGATAAACATGGCATTACTATTTATAACTTAGTTAATGAAATAGATGCATATTCAAATTGAAATGTAATAATGCAATATTTTACAAATTATCTTCTGAAATAGATGTCCCTTGCAGGGGATTATTATTCATTTCAGTTCTAGGTTAAATCCATTTATAGCAGTCTATATTTCTGATATGCCAGTGGTGCTCCTTTTAAAAAATAGAAAATGTTTTAAGAAACCTAGATTTCTTTTCTTTCCTTCTTCCTTTATCCCCAGCTCTCTCCTCCTGCACTTCTTTCTTCTTCGTCCCCTTCCATTCTCTCCCTCTTTCTCATAAACACGACGTAAAAGGTTAAGCAGCAATGTTCCATACGTACTGCCAAATATACATTAATTTTAAGAAATTTGAACTGGGCCTTATACCAATAAGAGAACAGAAAGTCAACATTTGGTTCTTATCAGGAGAAATTGCCTAGTGTTTTGGTTGCCAGGTTTAGCAAAACAAACAAACAAACAAACAAACAAACATATATATATAGAACGCCCAACTCAACCAGAATTTCAGATAAACAATAGATAATTTTTCCAGTATATCTATGTTTCATGCAATATTTGGGACATACTTACCTGAAGCATGAGTCTTGCTACCTGAAATTTAAATAGGACTTGGTATACAGCATTTTATCTGGCAACCCTACAAGGCCAAAGAATTGATTTGGGAAATAGGCAGACCTGGCTTGAATTGCACAGTACACATTTGTGAATTGCATTTGCACGTTATTAGTGTATGATGGCCACGCCTCTCTCAATAACTCTCCAGCAGCACAGGGATGCTTACATGTGCATTAAGGCACTGCTCTGAGGTCTGAGGAGATCATGCCTCTGCACTCCAGGCATATAGGAGGTGCCCAACTAAGTGACTCTCCTCTCATCACAGAGTTCCTTGGGGATCCTCACGCCCTCCTTTCAGAGGAAAATTTCTCATTTCTCATAAGTTAAATTCAGCCTGGCAGTTGTGCAGTATAACTAGGTACTGTGACAATTCTGCAGGCATTAATTTCTGGTTATTTTTCCTTCCATCTCCTGAAGGGAATAAAAAGTGTAAATTAGAAACAGACTCTGGACCTTTGCAGTTAGTTGGGCAAAGTTTCATGAACAGAAGATTTAGGCAGTTTAAAGATGTGTTCTAAATTCTAGTGGGAATTAGTTTTTATTAAACTCTAGCTTGGTCTCATTTCATAGCTCAGTTTCAAGAGTAAAAAAAAGACAATAAAGGATTTAAACTTAAGTAATTTTCTGCAATTAAAGTCTTCTGGAATTTTAAAAAGCCCAATTATATTGGCATTTGCCAAATATAAATGCATTTTCCATTAGCCCGGCCAAGAGAAGCTGGATCAGCCATCAGATTCTCAAGGAGCTGATGGTGACTCTGCAGTCAACAACTTGGGAATTGGGGGTTCTAGGTCTGGTCTTTCATCTGATGGTGGCACAAAAGGCCATCTTCTCTCAGGGTTCCTGCATGCTCACAAATACTCATGGCTCTTGGTGTCATGCATGTTGGAAAATAAGGAATTCAGAAGTAGGGAAAGATAAAGGGACAAAGGAATGTGTAGCTCTTTGCACAGGAGGAGTAATGGTTTTCAGAAAGGTGCAGCTAATTGGATAGTATCCTCGTGCATTACGCTGGTTGAGTGATGCCCATACCTGGCTGCATATCAGATGGGCCCAGGACACATCTACAGGCTCTCAGGCTGCAGGAAGGGACTGAAAAAGGGCAGACTCATGGTTAGAAACCCTTACCTAGCCCAAATTTGACTGCATTTACTTCCAGGTGTAGAACGACTTTGCCACACACTAAATAATGCTTTCAAATATCAATTATAATACTGATGATAATAGTAGTAACAGCAGTGCCCATAGATCCAGGACTTGAGCATGTTTCATGTGTCAGGTGTTACACTAACCTTACATATGTTACATCAATCCTTGGTGAGTGTGCAGAGCCCAGCTGTGTGAAATAACTTCTCTCGGGTCACATGGTGGGTGACTGGCAGCGTTGGGATACAAGATCTTTTGTTCTCTAACCTGATGCAGCTGGGCATCCCTTAGATGTGCCCAAAATGATGAGATCTTTCTACCTTGAGTTTAGTTCCCACAACATTCACCTAATAATCCCCAGAACGTACCAAATTGTAGAATGATGTCACTCAGTGAGAACTGTTTTATACATGTAAGATTTTAAATTTCTCCCCAAACAGGAAATGTTCTAATACCAGGTGTTGCTCCTCAAACAAATCCTTGCTCCCAAATTGGATGACTAACAAATGAGGCCAAGGTCACTGGCTTGCCTTCTCCCCAAAGGGCTAGTTATCTTCTCTCACAAACTTCAGCCTCAATGTTTACCTCTAGTCCTGGGAAGACATCCAAACAGCTCTGGTGTCTGATATAATTGCAGTGCTGGAACTGCGCAACAAACAAACAAAACAACCCAACAACAGGGAAACCCTGGAACCTACTCGCGGCGAAGAAGTTGCCCTTGCTAAAAGTTTTGCTTTGGATCAGAAACTGTAGCTCCCTCTCTACTCTATGGTGTCCAGCGTGGTGACCTTGCACATATTATTGGCCCTCTCTGTGCCTCAGTTTTCACATGCATAAAAAGGGAGTCATAAAGCTGGGTACAGTGACTCATGCCTGTGATTCCAGCACTTTGTGAGGCCAAGGTGGGAGCATTGCTTGAGCCCTGAAGTTCAAGACCTTGTCTCTATAAAAAATAAAAAATTAGCCAGGAGTGGTGGTGTGCACCTAGAGTGCTAGCTACTCAGGAGGCTGAGGCAGGAGAATTGCCTGAGCCTAGAAGGTCGAGGCTGTAGTGAGCCAAGATTGTGCCACTGTACTCCAGCCTGGGAGATTGAGAGAGACCCTGACTCAAAAAAAGGAAGAGGGGTAATAAAAGCATCTATAGGACTTCGCGAAGATTTAGGATTGATATACATAAGCACATAGAACATTATCTAACACATATTAACTTCCGTGTGTGATTGGCAGCAGTAAAATGGTGATAGCAAAGCAAACTATCTTAAAACATGTATTTCCATATGAACATTTTTCTGATTTATTGCTTTAGCAGTGATGTTTCTTTCTTTTTTTATTTATTTATTTTATTTTTTATTGTGATATTGAGGGGTACATTTAAGGGTTAGGTACACAAATATGTCTCATTCAGGCACCCTTGTTTGTAAGGGTTTAAAATAAAAAAAAGAGAAAAAAGAAAGATAAAAAATTGTAATTAATTGTTGAAAGGATTATGACAACTAATGTTAAAAGCACTATTTGAAAATGCTTAAACACTACTGCCTTAAAATTAAAATACCTATCTCGTAATGGTTTTCAGCCTACAATAAAACAAACAAACAAACAAACAAAACCATGTATTTTCAGTCCAAAGAAGGTTTGCAATAACGGAAAAGATTGAACTAAACATCAATCAGAATTGATGGCTTGATGGCTGGATTGTGATGGAGCTTTGTATTGTAGTTGTTATACATCTGTGCATTCTTCACTATTAGATGACACCCGATGGCAGTATGGTGCACTGCCGCCCTTCTGTGAACCTTACGTATGACCACACAAACCTACTCCTCCACCAGATGCTATGAAAACAAAGAAACACATAATCAGGTGCTGAAAACCAGATTAGAAGAAAAACGTGACCCCTGAAGCAAGTACCATGACAGAACAACCTAGCAAAGTGTTCTTTACCACTAAGCACCATGGGTATCCTCGTGGGTAGTGTTACCGCTGTGGTGAGAAACTGGATTCTCTAAAAGACAGATGATAACGAGGCTCTTTGGAATTGAGGAGAAATGCTATTATGTACTTAATCTGCCATTTGTGAAAATGTAATCTGGTATATTCATTCATACGTTACGTAGTAAAATAATGAAAAAATGTACCTGCACTTAGGAAAAGAAGGAGATGTAAAATTCAAGTTGGTAAGAAGCGAAGCTGAGATTTGAAACCCATCTGGGTGATTCCAAAGAACTCGTTCTCCTTATTAAGCAACCACTGATTTTCTTTCGGCTTCTCACAGGCTGCAAACCACAGGGAGAGGCTGGCCCAGGCTGGTGGATGCAAATGTAGTAGAGGTGTTTGGTTGGTACTTTGAGAACTTTCATAGCATGAACAGGCTGGGCGCACATAGAAAGCATGACTCCATACCTCCCTGTTGTGGCCGGAATACCTTACTTTTTCTCTTAATCACTCCCTAAGTGCAATGTAAATTAACTAAGTCATTTGGGATTCTAAAGTTGGCACCTTCTAATTGTCTTCAATAGTCTTATCAGAGCCAATACCTTGAACTGTAATTTGCATAAAGTTTTCATTTCCAGTTGAACATCAACCATAACGACAACAGTTCCCCACTCCTTCCAAACGGAGTATGGTCTGGGTATGAGTAGGAATATGGTTATGGTCTGAGCCAGTCCTGTTATCCTTATTCTGTTGAGCTTTAGGTTTTTGTCCTTGAAAACGATAGGAATTAGGAGCCTTGTAGTTCTGATTATTAAGTAAGTTTTAGGCTGCAGCCAACTACCCTCTATTAGAAAAAAACAAAAACAAAAACTATATCAACACATCCTTCAGCCTCTTGCATAAATTCAATTTGCATATAAACTCAAATAGTTCGATAAGCTGTGGGATTTCTGGCAGTGCTTGCTTGCAAAGTTAAAGTGAAATGGCCAGTAATGCTTTTAAACTGAATATAGTGAAGTACTGTCAGTGGAAGATTAATATTGTTACCATTCATTGTGCAGCCTTGAATTCATTCCGCCCCATCACGGATTGACAGCAGGAAGCAGTGCCTGAACTCGATGCCAAGAGAGGGCCATGTGCAACCCATTTTTATGTTTTAAGTGCTTCCATAATCAGACACAGCTTCAATTAGGAAAGTTGGTATAGGTTTTTATTTTCATGTGGTATTTAGTCAAACACTAAGGAATAAAAATGGAAACCAGTTATCCCTAGGGGAATCAGAAGTTTTTATTTATCCTGGAGGCCACTGGCCATCAAAGACCAGTTGAGTCTTTGAGCTAAATATGGAAGATAGTTCCTGAATCTCTTCTCAGGAGATGTTATGTGCAATTACTGGGGGTTGTTAGCAAATGAATCGTACCTTTTTTCTCCATCAACAGAGCACAGACAAATGCCCCTTCTACAATGAAATAAAGTATACATAAATAGTAAATAAGACAAGCATATAGATACATGTTAAAATAATTTTAAAAATATTTGAACACCTCTGATGCCAATCTTCCAAGTGTTCCCTGTGGCTTTTTAGTAACCCTCCATGCTTTAGAGCTCAGATAAACCTGAATCTATCCACTTAAAAGTCAGTTCCAGTCAACCAGAGAACCAAAATCCATCCTAAATTCTAGGATACCAAGGGGATTAGGATGACGATTTATTCAAATGAGGGAAACTGCTGTATAATCAGATAAAAAGGAAACATTTTGGTTAGTGCCTGCATCATAGATATTCCCCCAAATGTCATGAGGGACTCAGAGAGAGTATGCATAAATTCTACTGGCGAGAGCATCAGTGAGGAACAGGTATTTGAATAGGGCCTTACAGGATAAGAGGGGTCTTTCTGGCAGTCACAACTAGGGAAAGAGCCCTCTCAGTAGGGAAAACAAGCAGTCATTTAAACTGTTCAGGGACAACTGAACGGTTCTCTGTGGTTGGAATACAGGTGTTGTTGAGAGGCATGGCAGAAAGTGAAGTGGGATGGGCAGGCCAGTGAGCCAGTCACTGGTGGATTTCACTGGTGTGTCAAACCCACTTGCTCGGGCAATGTCGCATGGGATGTCACTAGTGCTTCCAGAGACTGCTACTGGAGAGTGTTTTAGGAGGGAGGGCTCTTTTCCGCTCCTAAGGTTAGTGTTTGTTTTGCCAGGGTGCGTACCTGAGGAAAGATACAAAGATATTACAAAATATCTTTTTTTTCATCCATGGATGCAACAGAACTAATTTATTATAAATTCTAAGTAAAAATAAAAAAATACTAATAATAAATTTATTATATATCTTAAATATAGTCAACATTTGGATGATGAGTTGCCTGTGGCTCAAAAACTTTGAGATAAATTTATCTTTTTATTCTTCTCAGTGGGGCAATACTTTAGTATATGTGATTCATTTGATGCAGGAGTAAATGCCATTTAATTTCATTCAATGCAAGTGAAAAGAAATGTATACACTATGATATAGTATGTATCTTCAGCTATCTTAAAAAGAAATAATATTTTTTACAAGGCTTATTAACTAGAGCAGTTTTAAAAATTGTTTGGTGGTTAGGCATGGTTTCAGCTGCAAGTAATTAAAAAATTGCTTCATGCTGACTTAAACAAATATGGATTCATTTTTCATCCAAAGCAGGAAGCCTGAAGAATGGCAGCTGCTGGTATTGATCAGCTGTTCAACAATGCCGTCTGAACCCAGACTTTCTAATCCCTTCTTATCATGTTGGCAACTTGGGCTTAGGTTGGTGCCTCATCCTTATAATGTAATTGCTTTGGATTCAGCCATTGCTGCTGAGTGCAAGGCAGGTAAAAGAGAGAAAAGGTTTAGTCTAAAGCCAACCAGAAGTACCCAGGCACTCTTCTCCCACATCTCACTGGCCACTATTGGCTGCGAGGTAGTCTGGGAAGTGAATGCCCGTTTTGCACCTCAGAATAGACAGTGACAAAATCAAGGTGGGAGGAAATGGTTCATCTGTGAATGAACCAATAAACAATCTTGGCCAAGAAAGTACTATTATCATTTTTTCTTTTTTAAAGATGGGGAAACTGAGGTTTGGATGACCTAAACGAATTGCACATGCTCACACAGCTTGTCAGTGACAGAAACAGGACACAAACCCATGCTTTCTGTCACTATGTTTCAGCATTCACAGCTTGTTTGAAATGCTAGCTCCTAATAAGAATCTTTTGCCTTTAGAATATTCTTGACCCTCTCCTTTGTTGGAGAAGCTTGAAAAAAGCATGATGAGCTCTCCTGGGGCTTAAGGGACAAGACTGGCTACCGCAGGGGCACCAGCTGGTTTGGTAGGGCTTTCTCTCTTCTGTGCTGTTCTCAGAAACAGATGATTTTGTATCTCTGTGTCCACCTGTGACCAGATTACCTAAGAAACTTCCTGTGTTTTCTTTTTTCTTATAAAATGATATGTTTTCCCTTTATGGCCTTATAATTGCTTAATCTTGTGTTTTCATTTATTAATTGATGACAAACATTGGGCATATGCTCTTTAATGGCAGAAAGGATTATTGTTGGAGTTAAGTCCAACTCCCCTATTTCTTAGGGCAGTTGTCAAATGCTCATTGTTTCAAGGTGCATATCCACACTTACCAAGAGCCTGGAAATTCAGAATGCTGCCCATGATGACAATGCTGCTTAATATTAACATTGGAGAAGGCCTTCTAAGATTATCATAACTGAAATAACTTTTATTGAGTGGCAGCTAATTACCAAGAAGTCTTTGTAAATATAGATTTTTCCAGATGTGCATAAAAGCCAAATAAACTCCTTTAAAAAAAAAAAAAACTATGACTAATCTATTTGGAGTCCCAACCAACCTGGTGAGTAATTACCTGATTTTATCAATTCAGGCTAATCTCAGACACATCAGGGATGTCTCCAACAATTCTCTCCTCTGAAAGGTGTTATCAGGGCTGCTGGTTGGGTATTAAGGCATCAGATAGAGTCTTGTGGGTGTCGCCTGTCCTCTGCTACCATCAGCTAAGATGAATTCATTCTGGTCTTGCTTGGCAGTCTCTTTTGTTGGTGGTGGTACCTTGTTCATCCCTATCATCAGGTCTTCTCCGGGATTTTGCTATCCTTTCCAATGTTAGAACTCCTCAGTTCCAGTGGTATCCTATCGGTAACATTTGTGTCTCTGTCAAGGCAAGAACATTTCTCAGATGCTTTTGTAAATAGCCCTAAGGTGACCAGAAATCCAGAGGATGGTCAACTCTCTTTTTCTAAACATATATTGACACCACAAATGCACTTTCTATTGCCCGCTAAGATGCTACAGGAGTCTTCTCTATCATGTTTGTAACCTCCTTGATTGATAAGTCTTCTCTTGCCTTAGGTCCCACTACCCTCTCCTTACATACCTGTGACTTTCTACCATCTCAAGGATCTTCCTTCCCTCTCTCAAGCTTCATCTCTCTTAAACTTCTCTCAAGCTTCTCTGCTTTCAAGTTTCTCTTCTTTCAAGATTTTCCTCTTGTAATCTTCTCCTCTCTAAAATTTCTCCTCTCTCAAGCTTCTCATTCATCCTCTCCTCTTTCTCAAGGTTTTCTTTTCTGTGTGAGTTGGGTTTTGATTAGGATGAGGAGTCTGCTTGTAGATGAGACCATTTATAGTTACTGGGATTTAAGGTAATATTGAGTATTTTAGCTTGCAGATTTAAAAACATAGCACCTGTTAATCTTTTATGGCAAGTCTTATTTTACATTGAATTGAGATGTGTTGACTTAAAAATGCTTATATGTAATTATTTTTGTTTAGTACTCAGTTACAGATTGAGCCATGTACAAGCATATTTGCCTCTTCAACTTATCTAACTTAAATCACAAACAGTGTTTCTGATTGTCTTACTCCACATTCCAAATATGGAAACCTTAACAATCCAACAAATGGATGCTTCCTAGGTTGCAATGCTATCTATCAACCTGGTACACCTGAGCCTACACTTATAAAAACCAATTGCATTCAACCATATTTTTAAATTATAGTACCACTCTGTAATGTCAGTTTCTGTTAAACATTTAAAATTATAATCATAAATTTAAATAACAAATTTCCTGTTATATTAGTTTTATGGTCACCTTCAGAGGCAGATGGACCCTGCCCAAAATTTGGTTTGGGAGTCAAGACAGTTGATGTCAAGAGAGTTGATGTTATACACACATGAAGAGGGTATGAAAAAGTTATTGTTGCATTTTTGAGGTCTCTGGGGAGAGTAGGGATAGTCTCTTAAGCAGGTCAAAAATGACTCCAGAGAGCTGGGATAAGGGTTCCCACAAGTAGAAAGGCATTTTTATTATTTTAATCCCGCTTGATGCCAAAGGAGGGAGCACTCAGGTTTTCTTATCAGCTTGCCCAGATGTGAGGCACAAGAAGAAGATGCAAGGGTGAAGCTTTATAGATATCAGCAGCAGTCCAACATCGATAAATGGAGTGAGACCCAGCATTACAGTCAGATTCTTGTAAACATTCCACTCACTTGAATAAGAAAGAAAACACACATGATAGCATTGATTTGGAATCTATCTGTTAAACAACACAATTCAGAAATATTAATTCTATGGGCTATATCTATGTTAGCATTCTTTCCTGTCCTATTTCTACACCTTCCCTCAGCACTCACACACAGTCTCTGACACACTAGGAAATATTCAGTTCTTTTCAGAAAGGTTGGACCTAAGACTTGGGGTGGGAGTGAGGTAGGCTCAATAACAAAACATCATAGCCAAATCGAAGTCAATCAAGGAATTGAAGTTTGAATTAACATAAAAAATTAATTAATGCAATTCAAACTTTAAGAGCTAAAGGATGTCTCAGGGTATAAAATAAATGTGCAAAAGACAGTTGCATTTCTATGCACCAACAGCAAGCAACCAGAAACTCAAATAAAAAGCACAATTCCATTCACAATAACCACAAAAATTTGAAATATCTTGGCATCTTCCAAACCAGAGAAGTGAAAGACTTTTACATGAAAACTACAAAACACTGCTCAAAGAAATCAAAGATGACACAAACAAATGGAAAAACATTCCATGTTCATGGATTGGAAGAATCAATATTGTTAAGATGTCCATCCTACCCAAGGCAATCTAGATTTAACACAATACCCATTAAATTACCAGCAGCATTCTTCTCAGACCTGGAAACTACAATACATGAATTCATAAGGAAATAAACAACCATGAATCTCCAAAACAGTTCTCAGTCAGGAAGTATCACACTCCCAGACTTTAAGCTTTATTATAAAGCTGTTTTGATCAATAATCAAAACAGCCTGGTATTGGTATAAGAACAGGCATATACACCAATGGAACAGGATAGAGAATCCAGAAGCAGATCCTCAATTTCTCAACCAACTCATCTTTGACAAAGCCTCCACCACCAACCACTGGGGAGAGGAGAAACTATTCAGTAAATGG
>CAUYQG010173296.1:0-11405 GCA_963574415.1 Tarsius wallacei
GGTGATCCTTCTGCCTCAGCCTTCCAAGTAGCCAGAACTACAGGCGCACACCACCACACCTGGCTAATTTTTGATTTATTGTAGAGACGAGGTCTTGCTAAGTTGGCCAGGCTGGTTTCGAACCCATGGGCTCAGGCAATCTAGATAAATGAGATAAATGAGATAAACACATGAGAAAATCATAGCAGAAGCAAAACCAAGTGTCCACTGTGAAACCTGATGGTTCTCAGCCAGTGTTGGAAATAAGTTATGGAGGGTTGAAATGTCCATCCCTCACTCCTGGTAGCTACCAGAAAGGGCCAGGCACAGCCCAAGCCCCAGGCTATTTACCACCAGCTGAAAGATGTCTAGATGGTTTACCCAGTGTGCTATGCAAATATTATTATTTGCTAAGCCTTCCATGACATGAAAAAGATCTAGAAACATAAGTAAATGAATCTAACATTTCACCAACTTTCTTGACCAGGAAATGCTGATAGCCTAGAAAATCCACTGTGTACCTGAAGTTGCCTTAGTAAATTTTCCTCCTCAGTCCTCTTCCCTGCCCATGGGGCCTTAACTTTTCTAACAGATATTGTCCAGAGTCATCCCAGGCTGACGATGACACACTTTCTAAAGTACTGTATACAGTGCTACGTAAACCAAGTGAGGAGGTCACAGCTGGGGCCACTTCTACACTTCAGTATAGGATCGGTCACAGCCAAAGGTAAAACCCTCACAGTTCAGTTCTCCACCAAGTCCAATCACAGAGGTCCAATAGATCTGGGTGCCCGGGGGCCATGTCAAGAAAAAATAACTGAGTATTAACAACAACTGAAGAGTCACAAAGATATGCAAAGGAACAGCCTGAGTGAGGAGCAGAGAGAAGGAAGTGTCCTTGTCAGCTCAGGCTGCTATAACGAACACCATAGACTGGATGGCTTAAATAACAGACACTCACTTCTCACGGTTCTGGGGACTTGGAAATTCAAGATCAAGGTTCAGTTCCTGGTGAGAGCCCTCTGCCTGGCTTGCAGACAGCCAGCTTCTCACCATGTCTTCATATGGCCAAAAGAGAGATCATCTCTGTGAGGTCATTGTCCAGACATCAACTCTTTCCTCCTGTACCTGGCTTCTTTCTGCCCCTCCTCCAGGGAGCAGTCACTGGCCTGGGCTGGTTTCTGAAGGACATGCATATTCCCAAGAATGAGTCGTGGAATGCAGGCGACCAAGCAAAGCCGAAAGCAATGTGGTCCTCCCATGTAATCAATGTAAACTACACCAGACAGGAATTTGATAAGTTGACTTCTTGCCTATAAAACCATTTGTTGTACTGCCCCAAGGCATGGATTCCTTCTTCACTGGCCTGCCACCATGGGTGCCTCCTGTGAGTTCTAATAAACCAAGGTCTTTCCCTGCTGGACCTCCGTGGTGACTTATTTGAAACAGGTAAAGAACATGACATGCAAGGCCTTTCAGATTTGTGGTTATCACATGACAATCTCTCTCATGTCTCTTTTTATGATGGCACTAATACCACTCATTAGTGCCCCACCCTCATGACCCTATTACCTCCCAAGGGTCTTACCTCCAAACACCATCACAATGAGGATTAGGACTTCAACACATGAATCTGGGGGGAGGGGGACACAAACATTCAGTCCATACGATAGAGACTGCCTTCTCACCTTCCCATCTTTCACTGTATTTATCAATGGACAGTAAGGTGCACAATCGTAATGACAGCCACAGACTGTTCACAAGCAGCAACTGATGTGCAGTGAAAACTTGGTGTTCCACGGTAAGACCAGCCTGTATGGAAGCAAAAGAAGCCCACCAGCCTAGATGCAGAATTCGCTTGTGCTCCAGTTCTAAAAAACTAGAGGCTCTTCTCCTTCTGCTTTACTAGCTCCTTATACCAGGCCAAGGGTAGCATTCATGGACCAATACTTTATGAGGCAAAATTGAGGACTGCTGCTATTAATGAGAATAAAGGAAGGTACAAATATATTTAAGTCAGCAACACATAGAAGAATACAGAATTCTGAGACAGCATCAGGTTTGACACAGTCTTGGGAAACATTCTGAGAAACGCATTGTTGGGTGATTTTGTTATTGAGCAAATATCATAGCATACTGACACACACCTAGATGGTATAGCCTACTACACACCTAGAGGATAGGGTATCTCCTATTGCAGCTTGGTTACAAATCTGTAGAGCATGATTCTGTGCTGAATAATATACACAATTGTAACACAATTGTAAGACAATGGTAACACAATGGTAAGAATTTGTGTATCTAAGCATAAAAAGGTATAGTCAAAATATGGTATTATAATCTTTTTTTTTTTCCTTGAGTAGGAATCTCACTCTGTTGCCCAGGCTGGAGTGCAGTGTCATACTCATGACCACCAAAGTCTTGACCTGCTGGGCTCAGGCGATCCTTCTGCCTCAGCCTTCCAAGTAGCTGAAACTACAGGCATGCACCATCATGCCTGGTTAATTTTTTCCTGATTTATTTTAGAGACAAGGTCTCGCCAAGTTTCCCAGGCTGGTCTCAAACCCATGGGCTCAGGCAATCCTCTCACCTCAGCCTTTCAAAGTGCTGGGATTATAGGTGTGAGCCACCGCACCCGGCCATGTTATTATAATCTTAAAGGAGGACCGTTGTCATATATGTGGTCCATCGTTGACCGAAACATCATTTTGTAGCACACGACTGCACTTATGTTTGGACACCTTCTCCCAGCACCAGAGGCAGGTCAGCCTCATGGCAATCACTCTGCTCAGCTCCCTAGTATTGACCCTGTCCCAGTTTCTTTAATGTGACTTGGCCTGTCCACAACTTCACCTAGTACCCTATTTTCTCTCTCTCTCTCTCTCTCTCTCTCTCACATACACACACACACACACACACAAATGCATACACACACAGGCACTGTCTCTGCCATTGTGGAATATAGCCCATCTTATCTCATTTATCTGGTCTCGACCTCCGGTTCTCTAGACCCGATGTGGCTCCTCCCTGTGAATACCAACTCTGGTCTTAGACTGGCTTTTCTCACTCATTTCTGGTGAGCCCTTCTGAGAGTAGCACTCTGCTCCCAGCAAGGCCAACCCCCACCTTTGCCCAGCCCCAAAGGACTGGGCCTCCTCCTTGTCGCCCTCCCAGCCAGTCACAGTTCTGCCTAGATCCACTCCTGATCCTGAGGATTCACACAGGATGGTGACTGTATTAAAACCCAGTGAGAAACCTAAGCTCAGCAAATGGGCTGTTAGGGGAAAAGCCCAAAAGTTCCAAACCAAAGAATAACAATAGAGACAAGGAACTCAAAACTTCAAGTGAAAACTAGATAAGTTTGAAAATAGACCTAAACTTATTCTTTCAAATAGAAGACAGAAAGCTGAAAAGACCCTCTGAGGGCAGATAGGTAGACAACCAAAGGTTGAAAGGTTAAATTTTCTTAGACGGCATCTGAGTCGTCATCTCCATAAACGGCCAGTTAGCCATCCTGATAGTTGGCTGACTTCCTCGGTGATGTAACCCTGCAATCATCACACCCATGAATTGCTGTAAACCTCACAACCCCTGTTTTAGGTAACTGCAAACAAGTCCCTAGCTTCTTAGTGTCTGTTTCCTCGGCAAGAGTCAAAGCTCACTTTTGTATAACCTCAGGCTTAAAGTTTCTATGTGGTCCTGATAATGCCCATGAAGCATTAAAAGCCCTTCACCAAAAAAATATATATACGTGTATATAAATACACACATACACACACACACACACACACATATATATAAATTCAAGTGATAGTATTACTAATATGCTTAATCCCAACCACTGAGGGACATAACCTTGAATCACCAAATGTTCCACCTTCTTAGCAATAAAAACTTGTGAGAAATCTGTCTGCCTGATTAGAGCAGGGTTTAAACTCCAGGTATGCCCACATTCATTGGGGATTTGTGTTTAATATACCCGCGTGTTTTTTAAAATTCTGAACGCAGCAACATTAAGGTCACTGTTAAAGAGCAGTATCATCTCAATAATACGGACAGAAATGTCTTGTTAGTACTTTGTGATATAGACCCACAATGTCTTTCTACTCTCCTGGTAAAAAGAATCTCATGTGTGTTATGAGCTATCCTATACCATTTTGATGCTTTAATTTTGCAAGTTGTTTGGCGTTTCACAGGTGATAATTAAGAACTTCTGTATTTTAAATAAAGCATGATGATGACAGATCTAAATTTACAGGGTATGGAATCATAAGAGAATCATTATGTCTTTATACTGTTAAAAGCAAATAAAAGATAAGTCTTTTTCAAATCACCACTCAAAATCCAAAATCTGGAGTGAGCAAAGGAAAAAGAGGTAGGGTAATTATAAAAAGATAAACTGTTTTGTGAAGATGTCTTTGTGGTAAAAGCATAAAATATTGTCACCATGGCATACAAAGATAGTATCTGAAAGCAATCTAACAGTCACATAGATGTGCAAATGAATTAATGTTCCCAAGATAAATTACAAAGAAAAACATTCTGAATGTGAGTTTTCTTTGTCATATTTTGGGTTGAAGTCTGTTCAGATGTTTCAGAAAATTCTTAGGAATTGTTGATTATCAAGCATTGTTTCTCTATCACTTTTGATCCTTATAAACGTAGCAGTATATTTCCATTTCCACTCACTTGGAAAACTTCTTGTTGAGTACCTACTCTGTGTCAGTCCACAGTAGAGACTGGTGACATAAATAATGAATAAGATATAGCCACCTCACAGAGACAATTACAGGCTACTGAGGTAGAAAGACACAAACAGATAATTTTGCAAAGCTACAAACTCAAAGAACTATACTTCTTCAAGATTTAACAGAGATATTTCTTCTGATCTTTTTGTCTACACAGTATTCCCAGTAGCAAGAAGAAGGCATTCTCCTTAGTTAATTTCCTTGGGTTTTGACTCAGGGTGGGGTGGAGAGTAGAAGGAAGGATGGAGAAAGAGAAAGAGATCACAAATGATAAATTCTTTTATGAGAGGCAACCCATAAGAAAATGTTTTCTGAAAAATTACCAATAGTTATTCGTTTTACCACACAGAATACATTGACTACAAATTAAAGTTGCTCGAAGAGAACACTTCAACATTTCTGGCAACTGTCACTTTGGCTCTAGCAATTTACTGAGTATGTTTAAGTCATTATGTTTTTTGACAGTGACTGCATAAATGCCACAATTTCTCCTTAAATTGGATAATGGCTATTCAACAGCCAAAAAGAAAGATAATGTTAACCACGCCCTTGCTTACTGTCTAGAAAATTATGTGTTTCAAGTTTGTAGCATCTGCTTGCCCAAGGGAGGCAATCAATGACTTTCCCTAGAATACTAGCAGAGCTCAAGCCAGCAACAAAATGAGCTCAGGGCAGCACCCAGGAAGGCACACACGGGCACCCAAGTGGATCCCACGTTGACAGTTACAAAGAGCACCAAAAACATGCACTACTATTGCTGTACAGTGCAGGGTTCAAAAGGCAGGTAGCTCAGGTGAGAAGCAAAAGGAAATAAAGAGATAAACATGGTCACAATGTTCCCCTCAAAAATGTAGAAATGTTCAATTCTTAGAGACTTTCATGGCCAAATGCCTTAGGAAACCAGACACAAATCACAGAAAACACTGGAACGGTGCCTCTAAAAAAACAAAATAAAAACAGTAATAATGAAATAAAACCCTGAAATCTCCTGAAAGCTGTAAATAACAGTTAATCCAAAAATAAATCATAATTTATTTTTTTCTATTCTTAGGCAGCCATCGTTTTCTGTCATTACTAAAGGCATTTTCATTTGGCATAACCAACCATGATAGAAAAGTCAGCTCTTTGTAAAACCTGGGCTTTCCACAATACTTTCTGGGGGAAAATATGACTGAAAAATTGGAGTTTGAGAGAGTCTGATTCATATCTAACTGCAGAGAAGTACTAGCCGGCTGAAATATTTGTGATATTCTGAAGAAAGAAGTGACGATAAAATGAAAATATCCAAAATGTATTACATAGAGCTTACTGGCATCCATATTTTATGATACATCTTTATTTTCTGAAACTATGTGATCTAAGTATTGCATGCAAAAGAATAAAGACAAAGAAAAAAAAAAAAAGAAAGGTCTCAACTATTTCAGCACCTGTAAACCTCACTTACCCAGCACACTCTTGAACCTGTTCTTATAGCTTTCCTGTAGTACTATTTGCTAAAGGTGTCTGAATTGTGTCTCCCAGACAGTATCAGACATTAGGGAGGGCATAGGACATGCAGCGTCTTTCTCTCAAGATCCTAATAGAGTGCTCAAAACAATAGATGACTATTAAATTAAAATGCCACTGTTAATTTCAAAAGTTAAAGACATATTGTGTCCAATAGCACAGACAGTATAGTGAATCCTTCTGATTTGCATGTTATATTGAGCAATGGAAAAAAATGTGCCCTTGTCACATAAAGCAACTTATGTCATATTTGTTCTGATCATCCAGAATAAACCTCAACAGCAAGAAAGTCTGACATGGAGGCCTGGCACAATAGCTCACGCCTGTAATCCCAGCACTCTGGAAGGTTGAGACAGGAGAATTGCTTGAGGCCAGCAATTCAAGACAGGCTTGAGATCTTGCCTTTACCAAAAAAAAAAATTTAAAAATTAGCTGGGCATGGTAGCTCATGCCTGTAGTCCCAGCTACTTAGTAGACTGAGGTGAGAGGATCACCTAAACAGGAATTCAAGGTTGTAATGAACCATGATCATGCCACTCCATTCTGATGATCGCTCCAGCCTGGGTGACAGAGCGAGATTCTGCCTCAAAATTAAATAAGTAAACAAACAAACAAACAAATAAACAAATAAATAAATAAGACATTTGACATGGACTTTCTGAAGAGTTTTAGCATTGCATAAAGAACACAGAGCCATTCTAAAGATCAGGTTTCCAGTGCAACCAAAGTTGCTTCTCATAACCAAATATTCCAACTAATTACTAGCCAAAGTCTAGAAACTCATAAAAAAAAAAAACTAAGAAATATTATTTTCATGTCAAACCTTTGATCATGGCTCAGGGATCACCCTCCACCTAAGTAAGAGTTATCTGAATACCATTTAGGGTCAAGATATGATGCAAATAGCCTGAGAAACTGATTCAGGCAGCCAAAAACCCAACTTAATTAGGCTAATTTGTTTTTTCATACAATCATAAACAGGAAGATGATTTAAGATAGAAGAGTATAGATGATAACAATGAAAGCAAAGACCACAATGGAAAACTAGTATTAATAAATGATAATACATTGATAATGATAAACCACCATTAGATGAGATCATGAGATAGTAATACCAAAAATTAAGGAAGGAATGAAGTTTGCTTCCACACACTCTAATACAGCTCCCTTTTTGTAAAGTGACAAACTGTGTAATATTACATTTTATTTCCAATTTTTTTTATTCTAGAGATATGATTAGTCAATAATATATCTAGATATCTGTAATAGTAACCTTGTCATATCATATTATTTTAATTTGTCTAAGGAGGAAAGCTTTCCAACAATTTCTTAAACTCAAAAGAAAATTAAGAGAAAAAAATAGAACTCAAGCATTCATTTTTTTCCACATAAAGAAAATAAGCCTTCATACAGTTCTTAGAAGTACAAAGTTGCTTAGAAGACCATGCAGTAATGTATGGAGGAAAATGTGGAGCAAATTTTCTATTACAGTGCCATGTCCAAAGCTTCCTTTATCACTGCAGAAAGATGATTATCTAAATTTATTCATCAAATGATCTGATTTCAGCATTTTAAAATGCATTTCACGGTTTAATTCATTTACTTCATTTAGCTGTTGTTGTTGTTGTTTTAATAAACAAAAGAAAAATATCCACCAAATGCTGGGAAATCATGGTTTTAAAATCAACAGTGATTTGTACCTATAAATATACTTTCCTTTCATGGAAGCACATCCTATAAATTTACCCTCACTCACGGTCACAGATTATTTAAATTTTTACAATTCTGAACTAATAAACTTAGAAATATTCTATGCAGGAGGCCCATGTGTCTAGACATACTAAATCAGATGAAACACTTCCATTAGCCTTCAGACTAGTGTCAATAACATAAATCATCAATTCTCATTTATTCAAGGGGCTGCAGGGTTTGGAACACAGCCTCACTTCAACTTACTCCCCTTTCGGCACCCAGTAGCTTACCTATCTTTTTAATATCAACTTCAGAAGTAATGCTAAACTTAAAATTATTCATTTAGACAAGTACTGTTCTCAATATACACTATAGCATTTGGTTTGGCACAACTGCCCTATGAGATCAGTAATATTGTTATGCTTATTTGACAGATGGGGGGCACATGGATGTCAGCGAATTGCCCAAGACCACAGTCGTAAGTGGCAAGCAATATGCTCCTCCCAGCTGATGCCACAGCCTGAACACTCCCTGTCACTTTGTGATTTGCCTGTAGTAGATAACTACAGTAGTGGAAGTGAAACCCAAACTCATCATTAAGGTCAGAAATTCTCCTTTAAAAAAAATAAATAATAGTGATCCTTCCGCCTCAGTCTTCCAAGTAGCCAGAAAAAAATAATAATAATCACAATGAATGCGAACTTCATGAGTGAAATGGTTCCAACTATTGGTGTTAATGAGGGTCTTGGATTATCTATAGATTTCAGTCCGAATATTCAATCCCAGACCCTCAGTTCATTGAGAGGTAATGGTTTGATCTCTCTTGCTTATCTTCTCATACTTTTGTCAAGTCTAATATATATTTATCAAGCACTGTCCTCAGCCCTTAACAGTTTTGAACTCCACCTTGTTATACCATTGTATTCTTTATCAATGACTTGTTTTCAAATTACTAAAGTTGAGCAATATTCTCAAAAGCATATATAAGACATTATTGGGTTGGGTGGTGGCTCACACCCGTAATCCCAGCACTTTAGGAGGCCGAGACAGGAGGACGGCTTGAGCCTACGGAGTTCAAGACCAGCCTGGGCAACATAGCAAGACTTTGTCTCTACAAAAATAAAAATAAAAAAATTAGCTGGGTGTGGTAGCAGGTACCTGTATCCCCAGCTACTCGGGAGGCTGAGGCAGAAGGATCGCCTGAGCCCAGGAGTTCAAGGCTATGGTGAGTCGTGATCAAATAAGACCCTGACTCAAAAAAAAAAAAAGAAGAGGAAAAAAGATTCTGACATTATAAGCTGGTGATTTGGGGGCCTTAGGACCTTTTGGAAATCTGACTAAATCTGTGGATTTGAACCCAAAATAAAACAGATATACTAATACATAATTTTAATGTGGCTATAATTTAACGGGGTTATTGAAACCTTACACCCCAAAAGCCAAAAATACACTTTGAGTAAAGGAGTCTATATTTTGGCCTTAGTTTGCATACTTATGGATTCTCTTATATTGCAAAACTCCAGCTTCCCCAAATGAGTTATAATCATCATCTTAATTGCAAAATTTTACAGGAACGTCTTATTTACAAAGGTTAAATTAATACACAGACATTCAGGAAAAGAGTTACTTTGCTTATAGAAGGAAATATATAAAGGCAAAGAATTCTCCTACTTCCCACCTGAGTTCTATCACATATTCAATGAGCAATTTCCCACAAAAAAGATCTCAAGACACTCACGTGTGAAAGTCAGTTAAATTATAAATGCGCAACTGAAATTGCCTTATCTTTATAGGCATACCTCTTCAGATCTGATAGTAAGAAGGTCCCATGACTGATTGTAGATAAGACGGATGTGATTATTACCTTTCCAAATGTAATGTACTGTAGTCAAATAACCATGTTCACCAGTTTTGATTGCATCATTGCACTTTCTGATTTTTCCGATAATTAAAAACATTACATTTTTTAGAGGCGATGTTCTGGAGCTGATAGGCTCTCACTTTATTTTCACTAAGATTTGGGAGGGAGGAGTGGATAGCCAGAAACTAATATTTTATTTTTTGATTTAGAGAGGACTATGCAAACATTCTTAAGGAACACTAGTCCATATTAAATATAGAATGTTTCTGTGTATTCCCAACTTCAGCAATATCATAAATACTCTTGACTCACTCCTCCAAAAAATATAAATATATACACGAATTCTATACACAATATCTGGGGGTTCATGGACCTCTCTGAAGCCCAGCTGTGGGTCCCAGACTTCAAAATTAAGAAAACATGCCTGCATTCAATAAACAAATGTGAACTGACACTTCTATGATTTTGAGGGTTTTCTCTCTTTAAAATGACATGAAGAATCTAACTCTGCTCTGTCTTTAAAGGTGCTAATCATATGCAAAGAAACTCAGCATTCATCACAAGTAATTACCACAGCATTCTCTTTGTTATCAGGTGAGTTTCTCAAAGCATAAAGGGATTAACTGCTCTGGAAGTAAGGTCCTGGTTCTTTTTCATTTTAAAGGTTGAGAACCTGAGGGATGGATAGCCTTCTGAGGCTGCCACAGTGACTCCATCCTGCATCTCTCAGGAGAGCTAATCAGTCGACATCCTGACGCTGGCAACACAAACAAGCCAGGAATTAGTCTGGCTAATATAGGTGATGTCTGGTAGGACACCGTCACCACCCCTCTTGTAAATTCTAACCCACCCACCTTCCTCCATGTCCTGTCTCGCCTTCATTCATGACCTCTCTCTTCTCAAGGACCTTTCAGAAATATTAACTCCAGTGTTCAATTAACTACCTTATTCTATATTTACTTTATCTAAATTAGCCTCTCCCATATTCTTTCTTGTTCTCTAGTCATTTAATGTTTATCCTCCATATAAGTTATATAGCTCAACCGTTTATAATAAACTGTTAGACACATATACAGTCTATATTCATTATTCCTCAGACTCCAAGATCAAGTTAAAGCTCAAGAAACTATTGTTTAAAAGACTGTTCAACATATTAAAGTTGTTTTCAAAATGTGATTTTTTTTTTTCTATTTAAAGCTATTCCTTGGGAACACAACATCAATAAGGGTACCTGATTTCAAATCAGGCAAAGTGGAGGACAAAGGGAGGCCCAATCTTTACCTGTACGAGGTCCACTTGTACACCTAATCCTGAATTATACGCCACATCTTTAAAATAAAATATTTTTTTAAATAAAAATAAGGCCGGGCTCGGTGGCTTAGCCTGTAATCCTGCGTTTTGGGAGGCCGAAGTGAGTGGATTGCCTGAGCCCGCGGGTTCGAGACCCGCCTGGGCAACTTGGCGAGACCTCATCTCAACAATAAATCAAAAAATCAGCCGGGCGTGGTAGCGCGCACCTGTAGTTCCAGCTACTTGGAAGGCTGAGGCGGAAGGATCGCCGGAGCCCAGCAGGTCGAGGCTGCAGTGGCCGGGAGCGGCCACTGCACTCCAGTCTGGGC
>CAUYQG010173301.1:0-11250 GCA_963574415.1 Tarsius wallacei
TTAGCCGGGTGTGGTAGCGCGTGCCTGTAGTTCCAGCTACTTGGAAGGCTGAAGCGGAAGGATCACCGGAGCCCAGCAGGTCGAGGCTGTGGTGGCCGGGAATGGCCACTGCACTCCAGTCTGGGCGACAGAGTGAGACTCCAACTCAAAATAAATAAATAAATAAATAAATAAATAAATAAATAATGTAGAATGAACTTCTGAGAATCTTCTCTAAGGATATAATAAAAGGTGTGAATCTAAAGTATACTGAGAATTGTTCATCACTGTTATTTTTAGCAGAAAAATTGAAAATGACTCACATTTCAAATGCTAGGGTAATGCTGAAATAATTGCAATATATAAACTCCCTGAATTATTATGTGGTCATTTAAGATGTTTGCAAAAATATTTTTGTATCCATTTTTAATAGACTTTATCAGAACAGTTTATAGAAAAATTGCATATGTAATACAGAGAGTTCCCATGTATTTTGCATCTACTTTCCCCCGTTGTTAATATCTTACATTATTATGGAACAGTTGTTACAATTAGCCAACCAACTTGGATTCATTATTATGAACTTAAAGTCCATGCTTTTTCAGATCTTCCTAGTTGTTACTTACCTATCTCCTTTTTTTGTTCCAGAATCTTATCTAGGATACTATGTAACAGTTAGTCATATCTCCTTAAGCTCTTGCTAGCTATGAAGTTTCTCAGATTTTTCTTGTTTTTGGTGATCTTGATAGGTTTGAGGAGTACTGGTCAGATGTTTTGTAGAATGTTTCTCAATTGGGATTTGTCTGATGTCTTTCTCATGATTAGACTGGAGTTACAGGTTTTAGTGACAAAGACCACAAAAATCAAGTACTATTCTCATACCATTACATCAAGGGTGTCTACTATCACCACAGCTTATCACTGTTGATGTTGACCTTGACTACTTAGCTGAGGTAGCTTGTGTCAGGTTTCTCTTCTGTGAAGTTATTCAACGCTCCCCCAACCCCTTTTCCCCCACTGTAGTCACCATGCACAGTTTTCACTTAAGGGGTGGAAAGATATATTCCTCCTCTTTGAGAGTGGAATATTTACATAAATTATTGGAAATTCAGCACAGATTTGTCCTATTCTCTCCCATTATATTTCAGTCCTATATTTCTTTTTACTTTGGGTTATAACCTAATAGTACTGTATTTATTTCTTTGCTCAGATTGTTCCAGCTTTGGGCATTGGGGATTTGAATTATGTCCCTGTGTCTTTGAGATACACCCATTCTTGTGTGTGTTTGTGTGTCTGTATGTGTTTTCTTGAGCACTGTCTTATCGTAATTTGCTCCAGACTCATCTTGCATATTTCTTGCTGTAGTCCTAGAATTAGCCATTTCTCCAAGGATTCCCGGTTCCTTTTATTGGAGAATGATATTAGACACCAAGACCTGGGCACTAGGTTGTGATCATTGCTGTTGGGAAGCATTTTGAATGACATAGACCAATGTTTATTATAATCTGAAATTTAAAAAACACAAATTTGTATAAACTGTGATATGAATTGTATATATGTAACCTATAAATATAAGTTCATAGAAGAACAAAGAAAAAAATTCCAAAAGGTAAATAGTTTACTTATCAAAGGGTTGTGAGATTAAAAAAAAAACAAAAAATACTTTTCTGGTTTTTTTCCCCAAGTTCTGAATCATTAATCATATGCCTTATAATTAGAACAAAGAAACAGCAAGTAGAGTTTTTAAATATGCAAATTATTTTTTAAAAGTGAAATGAGACAGAACTTGTTAATTTTACTCATCTCCTCAGATTATATTTTTAGTAATCATTAAGCACCTATGCCCCACAAGCTCTCATCATGTGCATAAGGAATTGAGCCAGAAACTCTTATCAACAGCTGTTTTGAGGAGAGTTTGAGGACAGTAATGACATGATGGAAATTTCTTGACAAACCACAATACTGTTAAGTGTCCTTAGCAGTGCTGAAGTGATTCAAGAACATTATTATTTATTATGCCAGGGTTTCCTAAACCTCAGTCATTTATAGTTTGACCACATCCACCCACCACTTGTACCAGATTTATTTAACAGTTTCTGTAATTTGACTTTCAAAAAATTTAAATCTGTATTTCAGAAAAATTCCTTTACTACCATAAGTAAAAATCCCAGGTCATGAGTAAACATTAAATATGGTGGAAAAAACAACTTTTTTTTTACAAGACAAGATTTTTAAAATTAAAAGATAAATTGAAAGACATCCTGATGTAAAGTCAACATTTTTAAAGTTAAAAGATAAAGTGAAAGACATCTTGATGTAATGTCAACATGTAAATATGGCTTAAAAAGGCCTGGTTGGTTTTTGGATCTCACTTCACCACCTCATGTTGTTTTTTTCTTGCTCCCTACAAATAAGCCAGGTCTCTTTCCTCTCTTCCTTTTTTAGTCATATTTCTGAAAACTCATATTAGTCAAAGACTAGTCAGAAAAACGCAAACAACTCTGAATATTTAAAACAGGGGGAATGTAATGTGGTAAATTGGTTTCATGGATGTGGAAGAGCTGACAAGCTCAAAAGGGACTTTGAAGCAACCCAGAAAGTCACTATTACCCTTAGACTGTGGGGACAGGGATATTAGGTGGTTGGAACCAGCTGCCAGGGGCTACAGAGTGAAGCAGGTATCAAATACTCTGGCTTCTCCCTTCCAGTCCCCCTCCCATTGTTAAGCCCTGTTGGATGCCTGCTGACATATAGCTGGCAATCAGAGATGGGTAAAGGGAGGCAAGGTGTCAGCAGACCACCCAGCATTGCACAGGTGTGGTGCTGTGTCCCACTGCTGGGTGGAGGGAGAAATACTTACTTTCTTCCAGTGCCACTTCAGTATATTTAATATTTAACAGAAAAAAAAAACTCTCTCATTTTCTTTCTCTATTCTTTTCCTTTCCTTTTCTTCTTTCTTTCTTTCTTTCTTTCTTTTTTTTTTTTTTTTTTTGCATCAGGGTCTTACTCTGTCACCCAGGCTGGAGTGCAGTGGCACAATCATGGCTCACTGCAGCCTCGACATCCTGGGTTTAAGTGATCCCTCATTGTTCTGCCTTAGCCCCCCCTAACAGCTGCGACAGCAGGCATGCACTATCACAACTGGCTAGTTTTTAATTTTTTTTCTTTTTTGTAGAGTCAAGGTCTCTACTTTGTTTCCTAGCCTGGTGTCAAGCTCCTTGGCTCAAGCAATCCACCCACCTCAGGCTTCCCAAAGTGTTGGGATTCTGTGAATCACCAAGTCTTCCTTCCCTTCCCTTCTGGTCCCCTCCCCTCCCCTCCCCTCCCCTCCCCTCCCTTCCCTTCCCTTCCCTTCCTTAAAATTAGCAAAGAATAAATCAAGGAAGAAAACAAAGGAGGAAATATGTAAGATGATTCAAACTAGGGTTCTTCCCCATTTAAGTGCCACATGACAAAACTTGGAGTGATTTTTACCAACAGAGTTCAATGAAGTACAATATTTAGCCCTTTATTTAAGAGCTCTGATACTTTCTGATTAGACATCAACAGATGAACACTTTCCTTTGTGCTGGTGTATGACTGAATTTCTGCCTGGGATGCACAGATTGCTTAGAGAAGGCTGTGACTTAACTGATTTCTCTGAAAGAGTCCTTGAGAAGTTCTGGGGCCCAACTCTTCAGGGAAGGGTGCAGTTAGATACTTGATTGTGAATTAGCTTAAGTCTTTAATTTCTGATTCTCTGACCCTCTTCTTTTTAGTAATCTCTAATTTCTGTTCTCTGCCCTGCTGTTTAAAATAGGAAACATGAATCACAGTCCTCTAATTTTATGTTTCTTAAGAAAAGGGTTAGCATTGACCCTTCTCAGTTGTCCTCAGTGGACGTTTCTAGCCTTAGGGTCCAAGTCCTATACGCTTTCCTTTATTCGCTGGGGTAGGAGTGAGATAATGCCCTGAGGTTACCATCCTGGCTTTACAATGCCCTTCATTTAATCTCTCCTTCTTTTCAGCAGAAAGCTTTTTGTTTGTTTTTCTTCCCAGCTCTATTATATGATCAGGGAATGAAAGAATGAATTCTGAAAATGCCCACAACTTTCTTCTTTAAATTATCCAAATCTTATCAATTCTTTAAACATCCAGATAAATTCTAGTTTCTTACAATTTCTCTGGCTATTTTCATAATTTGCTGAAGACTGGCTGTATGTCAGGCACTGTCTAGTGCTGGGGATACAAGTATTAGTAAGACATGTTGCTGCCCTAGAGGAGTTTGTATGTAGAGAAAGCTGCTTATTTACCTTTGGAAAGATCTTTACAGAAACAAGAGCTTCTAACTCATATTAATCTGCAACCTCTTTCCATTTGGGATAGAAGAGTGGCTTTCAGACTTTTATGACCATGCTCATATTAAGAAATACCTTTTTTTTTTTGAGTTGGAGTCTCACTCTGTCGCCCAGCCTAGAGTGCAGTGGCATGCTCAAGACCACCCCAGCATCGACCTACTGGGTGGGCTCAGGAGATCCTTCCGCTTTAGCCTTCCAAGTAGCCAGAACTACTGGCATGCGCTATCACACCTGGCTAATTTTTAAATTCATTGTAGAGATGAGGTCTCACCAAGTTGCCCAGGCTGGTCTCAAACCCCTGGGCTCAGGAATCCTCTTGCCTCGGCCTCCCAAAGTGCTGGGATTACAGGCTTGAGCCACTGCACCTGACCAAGAAATATATTTTATATCAGATTTGATAACATTCATCTACACATACACATAACTTAAAAAAAACTGAATGCTTTGAGAAACTTACTAAGATACCCTTTGATATTTTCCATTCTATTTTTTGATAAAATTGCAGATTTTGATCCATCTTATTGATTTCAACTCACTACTGGGTTGTAACCCACAATTTGAAAAGAGCTGATATCAGTGGAATTTGTAATTGTTCTACAAATTAGTATAACAGTGCTTCCAGAAGTTTCCACTAATTGGCTTGGCCAAATTGCATGGCCAGTGAGTAGAAGAATAAAAGTAGGAGCTTCTGGCCAGAAGTTTTCTCTCCTGACTCTATTATATCTGTATAGTACTTGGAGATAATGACATGGCAATTAATGTGTGCTGTGGTGTTGAAATATATTTTTATTGTCTCAACCTCATATTACATTTTTTACTATTATTTTGCCTACTCTCATAATATGTTGAGCATCTTGTAATGGTTTCTATATCTACATTTCATCATAGTTTCATCACGACTCAACATAATAGTTTGTATAGAAGAGAGTCAACATTAACTTTTAGATTAACTGAAAGGATCATTTGTAGATGACCAGAAAGAAAAATTATTTTATTAGCTGTTACACTTTGTGGGTAAGAGGTAGGTTCTGGAGCCAGGCTGCCTGGGCTAGAATTTTGGCTCCACCACGTACTTGCTATGTTATCTTAGATAAGGTACTTAACCACTCTATTCCTACACTTTCTCTTCTGGAAATTGGGATTATTATACTAATTATCTCAGAGGGTTGCTTTGAGAATTAAATGTATGTAAAGCATTTAGAACAGTGGTTGGTACATAGTAAGCCTTCCGCAAACATTAGCGGCTATAATTATCACTGTCAATATCATCATTTTTGGTTGACTTTATGGGTAGTTTGTAGAGAAATACTATCAGTGGAAAATGTAGTATCTTAGATATAAGATTGATGGAATTACAACAGAGAAGGGAGTTATTTGAATCTCTGTTAGTTTATTCTGAATGAAATGCATAGTAGTTTGTGGTTTAGAAGACAAATTATTGGCATTTTTATTGACTGATTTTTTAGAAGGAGTAGTAAAATTGCTTGATTTGAGTTTAAAAAATCTAGGGATGTATTGCTGATTTAATAAAAAGTTAATACAATAATAAGTATTTTGTGATCCAGACTACAAATATATTTAGCCATGATGAAAATTGCCAACTGAGCAATAGACTGTCTGCTCTTAGGATACAGGATCATTATTTCAAAAATAGCAAACTTGCAATTTCCTCTCCCCTCAATGTGTGTCCCCATGACATGGTTTCATATATACTTAGATGAAATATCTTCTTATCAGAACCTTTAATAATCTTGTCTTTTTATGTTTTAGATTTGCATGTTTGTTTTCTTAGTACTTTCTTATACGTTTATTTTGTTCTAATGATGTGCACTGCAGTTAGAAAGGATTGTGTGTCAATTTGGTCCTCTCTTTAGTAACTCTTCATGCATTTCATTAAGAAAGAGCAAAGATAATGATTCACTGCAAGATTCTTATAAGAGAGATGAATACAACACCTATGTCTGCAATGCATTTGCTGTTTAATTGCATCCTGATTAATTTTCTATTAAATTTGAACTAGTATATGTCATGCATTTTTTTTCTCATTTTTAATGGAGTTATTTAACTTATTGTGGTCAAAGGGAACTCCTCAAATTATACCAGGTAAGTGGTTATTCATCTTGTGGCAATATTATGTAGAGTATGTAGATAGGAATTCTTGTACAGTATATGGATTAAAAGGGACAGGTTAGAAAATTGTGTTACTTAAAAAAGAAAAAAGTAATTTTCACATACATAGAATTAAGGAAATCCATCTATATGTTGTCATCCCCATCTTAGCTTCTTGCATGTTCTGCTAGCGTCCTTTTACTAGTTGTACTAATAGTACTAGCTGTTGATTTTTATTTTCCAAACATATCAAGTATTCTTTCCTTGAATGACATATGTTAGGCATCATTGGTACATGGCAGCAAACTATTTTCAAAAAATCATCATCTGGAAGTTACATAAAATGACCTTATTTGTTGGTTCTGCCCAGGTTGTTAATGCATCAGCAGATGGATGGATTGCCAAATTATTGATAGAGTTGCGCTATCATGCTACAATGCTTAATCCTTGCAAATTAAATCCTTTGGACACTATCGGGCCCAATATTTATGATTTTAGCTTACTCTGCCCCATCTATTTATTATTTGTCAAAATAGATGCAGGAAAATGTGAGAATTAGGAATATAACTATACAGGTGAGAAAAAAAAAATTACAGATGGTGTTCCCAAGAAACAGAAGTGTAAAAATGGATGTTAGACTGTGTAGTTTGAGTTCTCAGCTTCGTTACTTATGTAAGGGCAAATACAAATTAAAAATTAGGGACTTAATTCTTCTTAAAAATAAGAGAAGGAACTGCTACACTTTCCCTTTTCTTAGAGCACTTACTTTAGAAATCTTGTAATTGCAAGGTCTTTCTCTGTCTCTTGGATATTTATGTAAATCTTCTTAAAAGCTAAATAAGGCTCTTGCCATCTCTGTGACCCAGAAATGTCTTTCTCAATGACCAGAGAACCATCCCTTTGAAATATAATCAAGGAAGACATTTCTTTTATCTCCCAGTTTCTGTGGGAGGGTAGGAGCCTGACTTCCGCAGGTACCTAGTCTAAACTTCCTCTGCCATCAAGATATGAGAAGTTAATTTTTCCTTTGGGTAAAACCAATTAGCTAACGCAGATGGCCATCCCAACTACTAGGTGAGTCCAGGATGAACTATGCAGGACAAATGGTGATGTCAAGACCTCTTTCTTGAGGACTAGTCATTGTTTACCTTGAGAACATGTATGTAATGGTTGTATCCACTTGTCTCTAAAAATATAAAAGGGTGAGATTTCTTTCTGTCTTTGCGGTCCCTGAGCAGATTGCCTGTGATGGGTATTCCATTCTGTGTTGATGCGTAATCAGTAATAAAATTACATTCTTTCTCTTCTACCCTTATAAAGAAGTTCTCTGGGTTGGGAGGAGATTTTGTTTTTAACTATATGCACCTGGTACTTACTAGATATGTGATCTGGGGCAAGTTCCTCAATCTCTTCACACCTCAGTTTCCTCATCTGTCAATTGTGGATAATAGTACCCATTAATATTGTTGTCTCTAGGATTATTGTGAGGTTTAAATAGCTAAATATATGTAAAGTGCTTAGAACAGAGCCAAGCACTAGTAGACACTATATATTACCTATTATTATTACTATCAGTAGAAATTTAAAATGCTTACTTATATTATAAAAGGGAAATTTTGTTTTATATTCTGGCTTATTCTCAACTACAACATATTTCCAGAGGTATTTTAAGAGCCAGTGTAAAGACCATTAAAATTGGAATCCAACAGCAAGATACAAAATTTCAACTTAAACTCCACCAGCCACATGAAAATTATAGAGTTAAATACTTTCCCTAATTTTGAGAAATGTGTAAAAAAAAATGCTCTTCCAGTGAATAATTTCTTTCTTAAAAATTTCAGGAATTTTTTTCCCATTCTTTCATAATGGCTCATGAAATCCTAATCTGTACCCTGGCTTATAAGGACTGTATGGTCTGGCCTCTGCCTGCTTCAACTGGAACCTCTTAACATTCTCTTTGCTGACTAGAAGGTATTCATTATGTAGGTTCCTCTAATACTGAAGCTTGTTCTCACCTTAGGGACTTTGCACTTTCTGTTTCTTCTGCTTGGAAAGCGCTTCTTTCAGATTTTTGCATTGCTGGTGGCAGATAAAGTAACCCCTTCTCACAGAAGCTTCTTCTAACTCTTACCAGTCACCCATGCTCTCTCACTTTCCTGCTTTGTTTTATAGCACTTGTCACTATCTGAAATTATTTTCTGTGTTTGCTAAATCTATGTTTTTCAAAAGTAAGTTTCATGAGAACATCCACCTTCTTTGCTAAATTCCTGCTTCCTAGTCAGTGTTTGGAGCATAGTAACGTCTCAGTAAGTATTGCATAAATGAGTGAATGAATAAAATAAACTATCCTTATCAACTAGTCCTTCACTGATTTAACAGGAATTTATTCAGTGGCTCGTATACTAGGATCCAGCTTTGTCCATAGAAGTCTCACTATCTGTTAGTGGCATTAAGACATGTATATAAAAGATATAATCAATCATAGAACTATAGAGCTATAAGGAAAAAGTAGAAAATAAAGATATCACAAAAAGGAAATCATCTTATATCATATATAAAGACATACATAGAATATATTTAATATATTATGCAAGGCATTTCACATGTTATTCCACTCCTAAATTGTACTTAAGAGCCCTTCTATTTATATATTGTTATATTTATTTTATTTTATTTTATTTTATTGAGTTGGAGTCTCACTCCTTCACCCAGGCTGGGGTGCAGTGACACACATGCTCATGGCCACCCCAGCGCTGACCTTCTGGGCTCCAGCGATTCTTCAGCCTCAGCCTTCCAAATAGTGGGAACTACAGATGCGCGCTACCACGCCTAGCTAATTTTTGATTTATTGTAGAGACGAGGTCTTGCCAAGTTGCCCGGGCTGGTCTTGAACCCGCGGGCTCAGGCAATCCACTTGCCTCAGCCTCCCAAAGTGCTGGGATTACAGGCTGAGCCACTGAGCCTGGCTTCTATATTTATTTTTGTAGAGGAGGGAAAGAAAGTCAGAAATTAGACAATTGGCATACAATTGCCCAGGCAGGATGTGCATGGACAAAATCCAAACTCATATCAGTCTGACTCCAAATCTTATTTTCTTTTCATTACACTAAAAATAAAAACCCTCTCCTTTCCTCTGTCAAGAACTGTGACAGAGCTGACATTTTACTGTACTTGCAAGCTAACAGGGTAGCCACCATAGTTTCATGGATGCTGACAGACATCACGAGGTCTCTGAATCAGAGACAAAGGACATTATGACTCACAGCTTGAGTTGTACATTCATGTTAATTTCCTCAGCCCCCAAGTCCCATGAGTGTTGCAGAGTAGTTCTGGTAGAAGGTCCACGTTCTGTGGATTTGTGTTACACAGAATACTTGAGCCTAAGGAACTAAGATATTTCCTAATAAGCTGCAAACTAATGTGCCCTCTGCTTATCTTCATTATGTTTATAATAAAGAGAGGCATTATCCTTAGGAGACTGTACATTAAAAATATCTTCCCTCTGCTCTGGAGGGAGACACTATCTCTGTCTTCCACGGTTGTGCAATCATTTTTGAAATGATAGTCTGGAACAAAGGCATCCAGTTAGTGCCAACATGCATGCAGAAAGGCAAGGCACCTGGGGAGAATTGTCTCCTGACACACTTTATCTATGTTTCTTCTTCCAGGAAAGGATAACAACTTTCTCCTGGTTGCCCAGGACAGAAAGCTTGGGTCATCTTGTTTAGTCTCATTCTTTATTCTTTCATGCCTTTATTTAATCCAGTCGTATCACACCCCCCCCCACTTCCAATCAATCACTAAATTCTGTCCATTCTACCTTTTAATATCTCTTTAATACACCCAGTTATTTATCCAACTTCACTTGCTTTCAAGTCTCTGTCATCTCTTGAGTGGATTACCAAACTCGTGTCTGCCTCCAGTTTTGCCTTAACTCATCTGTTCTTCAGTTAGAGCCAGAATTTTGTTTCTTTCCTTTTTCTTCATTTAAATGTCACCAATTCCTCATTGCTCTCATGATACAGTCTACAGTTCTTATCATGACATATCAGTCCCTTCGTGGTCTGGCTCCTATTTACCTCATTTCTCAACACTTCCTTTGTCAATCTCTATGCTCTATTCATGTTGTGGCACCCCCAGGTCCCATGCTTACTCATACTATGCCAAACATGCCCCTCTGCTTGGGATGTGCTTCCTCTTTTTCTCATATGTCTATATCATCCTTCTCTTTGAATCTCAGCTTAAATATCACCCCTTGTAACTCACACAGGCCTTTGCACTTCTTCTATACTTTCTGTGCCTATCCTTTTCTTGGTACTTAGTATGATTATTTTAATTTCCTTTCCACTATTTTTAAGTCGCTTGAGGGCAGAGACTTTCTTCTTTATTAGATTTAGTCCCAGAACCAGCACACAGCCTGGCCCAGAGTTGAACTTCATAGCCATTTGGTAAAAGAGAAGCTGGGTGAACAAAAAAATGGAGCCATGACTGAACACTTCCAGATGGAGGAGAACAAGGATGACTTAATTGTTTTATTTTATTTTATTTTTTGAGTTGGAGTCTCACTCTGTCGCCCAGACTGGAGTGCAGTGGCCACTCCCGGCCACTGCAGCCTCGACCTGCTGGGCTCCGGCGATCCTTCCGCCTCAGCCTTCCAAGTAACTGGAACTACAGGTGTGCGCTACCATGCCCAGCTAATTTTTTGATTTATTGTAGAGATGAGGTCTCGCTTGCCCAGGCGGGTCTCGAACCCGCGGGCTCAGGCAATCCACTCACCTCAGCCTCCCAAAGGCGTGGGATTACAGGCTGAGCCACCGAGCCCGGC
>CAUYQG010173309.1:0-60607 GCA_963574415.1 Tarsius wallacei
TTAAATAACTTTTTTTTTTTATAGAGATGTGGGGTCAGGAATAAGTACATAAGCAGTCTACATGCAGGTGAAGCTTGGGCCTCCAACTGGTCCTCGATGGAGTATTACGCAGCCATAAAGAAGGACAAAATCATGGACTTCGCAGTAAATTGGATGGAGTTGGAGACCATCATACTTAGTTATATATCATGGGCATTTTCTCTTGAACAGATTATTTGAAACTTTCTTCCTCTGTATCTCCTATTACCTGGGGGATACCTATTCACTCAACCTTAGACCTACCAAAATTATACTCAAATCCTTTTTTTCTTCCTGTTCCATTATCTGTGTCTTTGACTTTTTTGCTCTATTTTTCTGGGAAATTTTTTGAATTTTTTCTTTCAACACTTTTTAAAAAATTTCTGTTGACAAATATTTAATTTCTGAGAGGATTTTTCATTCCTGACATGTTATTTTTCTTTTTCCTCCTGCTCTTGTTTACTCAATAATATTAGTTTTTGTTCTTTTTTCCCTATGTTCTCATTCTCATTCTCCGCCACCCACATATTCTGTGCGTGTGCGTGTGTGTGTGTGTGTGTGTGTGTGTGTGTGTTTGTGTGTGATTGTGATTCTTAAAAGGGAGAGATTTTGCTCCCAGGAAGCAATGACTACAGACATTTTTGGTTGTCACAACTGGAGATTTGTGCTACTGGCATCTAGTGGGTAGAGGCCAGGGATGCTGCTAAGCACCTTCCAATACACAGCACATCCCCATAACAAAGATAATCCAGCCCCAATATCAATAGTGCTGAGGTTGGAAAAACCATGCTTAAGGCTCTTCTCAAATGTCTTGTGATCCTTGGTCCTTGGCTTGTATTTTAGAGGAAACATTAAAAGATGTGATTGGATTAATTGTGTGGTTATAAGTGGAGCTCTTTGACTTTGAATCTCACTGCAGGGTGATCTGGATATGCAGTTTCGCTGTGGGACTTCTAACTCTCTGTGTGTTTACAACATTTTTCTTTAGCTCATCAGTTTATCCAGAGAAGAGTCGTCCAATCTCCTGCCTGGAGACTTTAAGTCTGGCAGCCAATGCCCTGGGAGCTCACAGAGAAGGCAGCCATCCAGGATGGAGTATCTTCAGGACAACCTCATACCCACCAGCTACGTCTGGCATTCCTGATACCCAATTTCTTCCTCATCCAGTCTCTTCAGGGAATCTGACCCCCAGTCATCTTTCCAGGTGGGAAAAGAGTGGAGAGGGTGACCCAGGATTCTAATTGCCTCTTATTATATGTTTCAAATAAGCTTCCTATTTTTAGTTCCACCTGTACCCCCACTTTCAGAGGTATACCTGGTGCCTGAAATGACTGAGCTTTTTCTGCATCCACCTCCTGGGATGCCTCCAGCACCTGCTAAGACTCCAGATTTCTCTAATCTGTGAAGTACATGGCCAAGCTTTCTTCAGTTTTCTAGCTTCCAAGATGTGCTATTCCCTTTTCCCACCATCCTTTTCCTTGTAAGCTTATAGCTCTTTCTTTTCCTAATAAGATTTTGAAGACAGTAAAAGTAAACAATGAGTTTAATTGACCACGGGCAGCCAGAAATCTAAGTGACTTTCTTCCATAACCATTTTCTTCACCAAAAGATGTTTTGATATCTCCTAGACTGCCTGAGAACTTGAAGTCCTCTTGAAAGAAACATTCTACCTCATAGCCATCCATACTTTCTCATTTCTGCAGAATTACAAGATTCCCAAAAATGAGACTTGTGGTTCTCTCAACTGAATGTGTCACAGAAAGAAACATGCGAGAAATGAGATCAGCAAATGTCGCAGATGAGACCGCCAAATGTGTCAGAGATGGGACAAGCAAATGTAGATTTTGCATTTCTGCCAGTTTCCCACCAATGGTAACAGTTCTGGGAGAAAGTTTTCTAACAGCCTGTACTTTTGTGAAGGCCTTATATACGATATCCTTTAGGGTGATGGTCTCCTCAAGCCAACAGAAGTATATTATATTTGCTCTGTGGTTCCTCACAATTCCTAATCACTCGATATCCCTCTCTCAGGCCTTTGACTAGACCACTGCAATCTGCTGATGGTGCTAAAACAATATATTGAAAAGACAGCAAGAAGGAGAAGAAACCAAAGAAAAAAAACAAAGCATGGCAAAGACAACTAGATTGCCCAGGCTCACCTTACCCGAGCATGTCCCTCCTGGGAAGGACTGCCTACCCTTCCAGGAGCAGAAATGACTCTTCGCTGGAGGAAAAATCACTAACATTTTTATTGAAAGTTTTGTTCTCAGTACTGTCCTTTACATTAATTTTTTCAGTTAATCCTTGTGACCATCTCACAAAGTGGATTCTCATTATTTTTCTTCCATTTTGCAGATGAGAAAGCCTAGATGAGCAAGAGTTAAATAACCAGCTGAGGCTTTGAACTCAGGCAGTCTGAGTCCAAAGCCCATAGTTTTAAATGCTACACTGCACTGCATCCTGGGGGGAAGAGAGGAGAGGGTACAGTTGCCATAGCCACAGCCTGCCAGTACATTGCTATCATACCTCAGGGTTTATAAAGTGCTGCCACACATGCTATAGTACTTGAACTCATGAACACCACAGGAAACTAGCTCATGTCAAGAGTAGAGAATTCTACACCAAATAGCTTGGCAGAAATAAAACAAAGCATGACGTCTCCAGGAGAGTGACAGGAATGCTTGGGCATCGCTGTACACTCCCTTCCTTGGGTAAGCTCTAGTCCTGCTGTGTCTGTTACTGACACAGTGATTTCCAGCACAGCATAGTCTTGGTTTGTATCTAACATTGTTTCTGCTCCTGGAAGGGTAGGCAGTCCTTTCCAGGAGGGACATGCTCCGGTAAGATGAGCCTGGGTCTCTGTTAGTTGTCTTTGCCATGCTTTGTTTCTGAGATTTTATAGTGTAAGTTGGCATTGGGACCACTGATTCCTAGATCCACAGGCAGAAGGAAACACGGGAAAGACAAGGGCTCATTCTCCTTTGCTTAGACAGAACCGTATCGGATCCACTCAGGGCCCATGGGCAGCTAATCAAGTCATAAATATTAAGAAAGAAAATTGTAACAAAATAGGTGAGACCCCAAAACGTAGATGTGTAAGATGTAGGTCACATTATTTGACAATTATGGGGTGACTGAGCAAGTCTAGCCAGACTTGGGTTCTGGAGGTTTGGCTGTGATTTGATGCCACCTGGTGCTGATGGTTGTTGTGTTCTCCTGTTTAAATATCAATAGGGACAATACTGGGTCCTGTTGCTGTCTGGGATTCCCAGGAATCTCCTTATGGCTGCTGGCTCAATCTGGGCAGATCAGGCCAGGAGAATTATAAGAACATGGAGACACAGCCTCACCTTCTCTGCATCTGAAGACAGATTGCTCACCATTTCCCACTGGGCTTTTCTTCCCTGCCCTGCCTTCCTTTCTCTCTTTCTTGCCCCGTTGAAGATTTTTTTAAAAATTGAGTTTGCTCTTGTTTGTGTATGGAAGCTTGGCAGAATATGGGAGCCAATCACCAAATGTTCACGTCACATTATGTAGGTACCTCACAGTGGAGTTCTTAAGTTATTCATCTAAAAATGCCTCCCCTTGTCCTAGCACTTTGGGAGGCCAAAGCAAAAGTTAGAGACCAGCCTGGACATCATAGCAAAATCTCGTCTCTACAAAAAAAATTTAAAAATTAGCCAGGTGTGGTGGCAGGCATCTGTAATCCCAGCTATTTGGGATGCTCATGCGCAAGGATTGCTGGAGCACAGGGGTCAAGGGTTCCATGAACTGTGATCATTGTGACCATGCCACTGCACCCCAGCCTGGGTGACAGAGTAAGACCCCAACTCAAACAATAAATACATAAACAAATAAACAATAGGTACTTCTTAAGTTTCCTTGAGCTACTTCTATCAATTCTTAAACAACTCTGCCTTATAGAAATCTTTGCCTTTTACCTAGCTGGTAGCCTCTCGGTTTGCTTGTTTGTTTGTGGGAAAGCAGGATTTATCGAGAGGACAAAAAAGCTCCCAGAGCAGGAGGGGACCCGAAGGGGTTGCCAGGCCTTTCTGTCTAATTTAGTACTGCATTCTCTTATTTATCCTCAAGACAGGGAAGTCTGACCTTTTTAATGCTTCTTTTATCTGTATGACAGTTTGTGTGGCTACATGACTGCTTCCTGTGTTGACCACATCCCTCAGCAACCATGTGGCAAATGCTTTGAGAACAAGGGTGGTGCCTTACCCTTCATAGCTTGACCCACAACACCTGACCATGTGCTGAGCACCTATTAGGTGCTCAATAAGTCTTTGATGGAAAAAAAAATGGGTGACTAAATCAGATAATGTAAAATCCCGGTGATCCTTATAAAAAACCTGAAAATGACTTTATACAAGGCTACATAAAAACTGACCACCTTTTATAAAGAACAACAAAAATCCCTCGTTATCTGACCTGTTCTCACAGACTTCTATCTCAGAGTATCAGGGAGAAGAGGAGGCCATCATTCATTTACTCAACAAACATTTTTGAGGGCCTACTATATGCCAGACACTGTAATAGGCCTTGGAAAGACAAGACATATTGGTGAAAAAGATAACCCAAGACCCTGCCCTAACTAGTCTTATTTTTTATGGGCTTTTAGTGGTTAGCGAGTATTATGAAATGAATTGTGCCTCCTTCCCCAAATTTATATATTGAAGCCATCTTCCCCCAAAGTGACTGTAGTTGAAGATAGGGTCATTGGGAAGGTCGTCAATGTTAAATGAGGTCATCAAGGTGGGGTCCTAACCTGACAAAACTGGTGTCCTTATAAGAAGAAGAAGAGACACCAGAGAACCTTCTCTCTTCATATACACACAGAGAAAGGGCCATGTGAGGAAACAGCAAGGAGGCAAACTTCTGCAAGTCAGAAAGAAAGGCCCCACAAGAATCCAACCTTAATGGCACTTGATCTTGGATTTCTTTTTTTTTTATTTTTATTTTTTTATTTTTAGAGATGAGATCTCACTCTGTTACCCAGGAAGAAGTGGAGTAGTATGATCATAGCTCATTGCAACCCCAAACTCCTGGGCTCAAGCAATCCTCCTTCAGCCTCCTGAGTAGCTGGGACTACAGGTAAGCACCACCATGCCTGGATTTTTTTTTTTTTTTTAATTTTTGTAGAGACAGGGTTTCACCATGTTGGTCAACTCATTTCAAACTCCTGGCCTGCCAATCCTCTCACCTCAGCCTCTCAAAACACTGGAATTACAGGTGTGAGCCACTGCACCTGGCCATTAATCTTGGACTTCCAACCTCCAGAACTGTGAGAAAATAAATTTCTGTTGTTTAAGTCCCCTAGACTATGCTATTTGGTTGTGAAAGCCTGAGCAGATGAATGTAGAAAGAATCAACAGTTACTATAAGAAGATAGGAGAGGAGAAAGGAAAGAAAGGAAATTGCTTACAGAATAAGAATACTGAATGGTTTTAATCATCAATGAGAATCTTTTTCATTTACTTTACAAGATCACTTTTTAAAAATGGATTCAAACAGTGGGAAATCTACAATTTCCCTTGGTTCTCCACTTGATGACGACTTGGCTTTCTCAGCACTGTCTAACGCCTTTTGTTGCATGGCTATGTTTAATGTTTGTCTGCCTCCAGAGACTCATAACCTACTCCCATAGGAAGTCTCAGCCTCGTTCAAACCAGCTGCTGCTGCTCACAGTCTGGTCTAAATATAGCTGCATCTCTTTCAGGGTTTTCTCATTTCTCCAGTGAACCAAATGCTTTGAGTCTCAGCTCAGGTTTTAATTGGTCAACTAGGTAATTTATTTCCAAATATAAGTGATCTCCCATCTGTATTTTTGAATTGCCAAAGCAGTCTGCCCTCCCTTGACTCCTGAAATTAGGCAAGCATATATCCCAGCTAACTGCCACAGGGGCCTGGTCCCTGCTCCTTCAACTAGAAATTGGATGTTTATATTTGATATCTATTTCCATTTAATAAATTACTACAAGCTTAATGGTTTAAAAACACACATTTATTATCTCCATATCTGCAGGTCAGGAAACTAGCTTAGCTGAATCCTCTTCTTCAGGGTCTCTCACAAGGCTGCAATCACACTATTGACCAGGGCTATGGTCTCATCTGAAAGTATGACTGGGGAAGGATTCACTTCCAGGCTCACCCAGGTTGATGACAGAATTCTGTTTCTCAAAGGCTGTTGGACTGATGACCTGTTTCTCACTGGCTGTTGACCAGAAGCCACCCTAAAGTACCTTGTTCCACGAGCCTCTCCAACAAGGGTATTTCCTCCATCAAAGCATGAAAGCCAAGAAGGCTTGTCAAGAAGCCAAGAGACAGTTTGCTAACAAGACAGATGTTATGATCACCTATAACTTAATTGTGAAAATTACATTCCATCATTTTGCTGTAATTCTATTCATCAGAAGCAAGTCATTAGGTCTAGACCACTCAAGGGGCTGTGGTTGATGACACAGGGACATGATATAAGGAGGCAGTCATCATCAGGAGTCATCTTAGAGCTTCATACCGCAGTGATGGTGAGGAGAAAAGAAGCCACTTGGAACCATTAGTCATCTCTACATTTTTTCTGCATCCCTGGAAAAACTGCTTAGTTTCTTAATTCTTAAAAAAAAGAAGACTAGGAAGGTGATACTCTCTTGTAAGTCAGGGTAGTCCTATGGAATTCTATGGAATTTCAGTTCTATGAAATTTCTCCTGCACTTCAGACACCTCTTACCATCAGACACTTGGATGACTGACAGGTACCCCCTACTAAACCCACCCAAGATGAGACATAAATACTGTCTGCCAAAACCTGTTCTTCCTCTCCTAAAACATGGGTTGTACGATTCCAATTTCTCAAGCCAAAAACTAAGACGTTACCCTTGACTCCTTTCTCTTCCTCATTTGCCTTTATAAAGTAAAATATTAAATGAGCATTTCAAAAAAGTATGATAAGTTACGTGGAAGGGAATTTACACAGTAATGAGGGCAGCTCTTTGGTGATGATGGAGATGGGGCAATGCAAAAAAGGATTTCTCATGTGATTTGGGTAAAGTCATTGGCCCCTCTATGATGTAGTTTCGCAACTAAAAAAGAGAGAATAAAAATAGGAGACATGCATCAAAGAGTTATCACGAGGCTCAGATGAAATGAGATCTATAAAATGCTTAGTATATCTTACATCCTATGAACCCTCAATATATGTTAGCTACTGTACCAGCTGTTAGAGAAGCACACTGTGGATGTCATAATTTGCTTACTAACTCAACAGTCTCTTCTCTCTTGCAGTCTCCACTTTAGAGGTTAAAAATCTGGCTATGCATTTTCCCAGCCACTCTTATAGCTGGGGGGTTTCCAGGGGACAGAGTTCTCAAAAAGCTTTTATTTTTCTGATAAGAACATCTTTCTTCCTTGAAAAAGGACTTGATGTCTGTGGTATCAGCAGCCATCTGTGTTCATGAGGTCATGAACATTTGGTTGAACACCAGTATGCTACGGATATTGGAGTGAAAAGAGTTTTTGTCCCTGAGGACATTGTCAAACAACAGAACCAATGCCAGTATCCCGCTACCTTCATGTGTCTTGTTAACTAAGAAAAAGAAACTTCTACATTTTGAAACTACTCTGGCTCAGTCTGTCATTTGTAGCTGAAAGCACTCCTAACAGATTCATTTTTTCAATAGCCTAGAAGTCAAACACCCAAAATTTTAGGCCAGAAATGTTGGCCAAGGTCACAAGCTCTATCAACCCAAGGTTTGAAATCCTGTCATTTTCCACACTGGGTAACTTCTTATAGATAATGTAAATACAGGAAAATTGTGTGACCTTTATAATAGGTTGCATTTGTTTTTATTAATGTATTGCATTTACCTAAAACCTATATCCCTGACAGTTAAAAGAGCTCTACAAGGTCAAGTTCCAACATTATGTCAAAGAAGCAATAAAAAGAAGAGGAAAGATATGAATACTAAAAAGAGGCAGAACCTTAGAAAGAGACAACAAACATAAGAGGAAAGATAGAAATATAATGATGTATATAATCATGTACGGCATCAGTCCCTGGTCTCCAAACTTCTTACAGTATTGATCTTAGACCTTGCCCTCAAGCTAGGTGACTCTTCTCCACATTCTATCTCTTCCTAATAATTCTCAAGAGTGATATTTCAGTGTCCCAAGAGATATACACATAGACATCAGACAAGAAATATACAGAGCAGATAAGTGCCTGTAAGTTAAGGGCCCAGTAAGGACTTACCTGCTACAAAATATCTGGTCTATGCTCCTTCTGCCCAGGAGTGCCAATATTTGGCTGAAAAGGCTGTCTTGAGACTTACTAAAGTGCAGATGACACAGCAATGAGACTGACTCTAGAACTGCAGTGGCCACTAGCCACCTGTAGCTGTTGAGCACTTGAAATGTAGCCAGTGCCATATATTGAAATTATAATATGTTTTATATTCAGGACTAAAGAAAATATATTTCTAAAACTAGTATCTGTTTTTTCTTTTACGTATGGCTACTAGAAATGGTTTGATTACGCATGCGGGTCTTGCTGTATTTTTAGTAGACAGCACTGCACCAGAACATGATGGCTCTCATGAGCACAGTAGCCCAACTGCACTTACCGGAGTGAAAGAATTGACCTCTAAACAGACTAACCACCGAATGCAGACATTTCCACGTGGAGGGTAGAAAGGCTGAAAAGGATAGGACTGAGCAGAAAGAGGGCCTGGGTCTGGTGAGTGAAGAACAGGCTTAGGTTTCTGAGAGTCTGAGGGGACTAGGAAAAAGGGAAACTCCTTAAAGAAGAGAGTTGGTTCCAAAACCATGCATACATTGTGGTTCAGTCTCACCCATGACAGCCACCGAGGTAGACAGAGCGCATTCCATCTACCTAGTTCTCTACTTCTGGTACTACTTGTCCACACTTCCATCACCTCCTCAGGGGCATCTGGTCTCCATAAGCTATTTTACTTGGCTTCTCCCAATTCCTTCCATGACCCCCAGTGTAATGAAAGGTTTTTAAGCCCTGGGGCCACTGCTATGGAATTCTAGTTGCAAGGTGAGTGAGTGGAACCAAAGTGATAAATGTTTGTCTGCACCGCAGAAATCTAGGCAGTTAATTCAGACAAAGAATCACTAAACTGTTCTTGAAATGAACTGAATGTAGGCAGAGAATCTTTTCCATCTTCTCCTTGAAGCCTTCCAGGCCTCCATCCCCTATGATATATTGTTAGTTTCCATTTAAGCCTGAAATCCCATAGCACTTTCTCTCTGAAAAACATTTGCTGTGCTGGAGAAACCCATTAAATGAACAAGTCAGTAGAGCTTTAATAAACAATCAGATTAACGGCCCAGTAGGAGAATTACAATCCCATAAGTAGTAGATTTAAAACCTCACTGGTCCCAGGTTGTGGGTCAATAGAATAATTTTCCTGTGAATGTTTTTTGGGCAAAAAGCCATTACATTACCTGGTGGTCTCTGTGTGGGTTCCTTTTAAAAGTAGTCCTGTTTGAGAGTAGCAAGAAAAGGGGGAAAGGGGGGAGCATTTTCCAGATGACAAGACTTTGTGTTTTATAATGCTCTGGGAGCTAAACCCAAAACCTTCCACATTTTTACAATTAATGAAGCCAAAAAAGGATATATTTAGAGGGCGGAGCTACTAGTCAGATTTGAAGAAATCTGACTTCAGATTAACTTCAGTAAATGCTTTAAGTATAGGGGTCTCCTAGCAAGGGCTTCTCCCGCTCTTCATAGCAGAAGCTGAGCTATTCCAGGACCCTTGGGTCTTTAGCCAGTTCAGGCAGTATGAAAGAGAAGCAGATAGCCACATGAGCGCTGAATCTTGAGTGCAAGAAGGAGTCCCCTCCACCCACCTCCCAAAATCTGTTTGGTGAATAGCTACCAGGAAGATTGCCTAGATGGCTATCTTGTATGAATTAGAAATTTGGATGCAGGAAAGCCATCAATAGAGGAATAGAAAGTGAGACTACAACTCCCTTCCATGTAGACAGCATCCCAGAAGACAGAACCAAAAGCTAGAAGACAAAATGTTGTGGCTAAATGTTGTTAAGGAAATTTGCTAAGGAAATTCACCTGTCTCAAGAAGAAAGTTTTTCCCTTGCGTATGCGCGTGCTTGGGAAAGTCAGCCCAGGCATGGCCAGGTAAGAATTTATCTGTAGGCGAAGTGGCCTGTTTCCTTAGCCATGTCTCTAATCTGTGTTCTCACAGAAGAATATTGACTCGCTTGGTAAGAAAGAGTCTGACACCCTGATGCTGGTGAAACTGTTCACTTGAAGAGTACTGTTAAATCTTGAATTCTTCAGGTACCAATGCTTGCCTTAGGAATTTGGTCAGTTCCATCTTCAGTTCCATGTCCCTTCTACTGTCCATGAACTGGTCATTTTACCACCACAGAAGACCCGATTGGTTGCTTTTCTCAAAATTATTACACCACACGGTTTCCTGGCTGGCAGAGTGTTATAGAGGCTAATGTTGCCAGATACTTATCTAAGCATCCTTGAAGTCTACAGTGGGTCTTCTGGAAAAAGTGTTCTCTCTGTAAATGAAAACTTATAAGAAGAAAAGTCCCTATTATTCCTTGTATTAGTTTACAATGGCTGGTAACAAATTACCACAAACTTGGTGCCTTAAACCAACAGAAATTTATCCTTTCCCAGTTCTAAAGGACAGAAGTCCAAAGTCAGTATCACTGGGTCCAGAGAAATGTATTGACAGGGTCACGCTTCCTCTGGGGTCTCTAGAGAATCCATTTCTTTCCTGTTCCATCTTCTTGTGGCTGTTGGCATGCCTTAGTGGTCACGTCACTCTAATTTCTGCTTCTGTGGTCATATTGCCTTCTCCTATGTGTCAAATCTCCCTCTGCCTCCTTTTTATAAGGATCCTTGTAATGGCATTTAAGAATCACTCAGATAATCCTGGATAATCTTCCTATCTCAAGATCCTGAACCTAATTATATCTGAAAAGTCCTTCTTCTTCTTCTTTTTTTTTTTTTTTTGACATACAAAATAAATCCCCAGGTTCCAAGGATTAGGATGTGGATATCTTTTGTGAGGAGGCATTATTTAGCCTACCACACTCTCTGTGGAAGTGGAAGAAGGATAAGATGTCTGGGGTTGTGGAAGCCAACAGTTATAGGGAACAAGCTGGGAATACCAAAACAGATGGAAGTTGGATTCCTGATGGCATGGTGCTGCACTTGACTTAATAACACCTGGAATCATCTATCCCAGGCTTTGTTTTAGGTGAGATAACAAATTCCATTGTTCAAGCTACCTTAAGTTGACTATAGAGTCACTTGCTGCTAATACTTCCCAATGGACACAACTACTGATTTTTTTTTTAAATCAGTAGTTGTGTCCATTGGGAAGTATTAATTAACTAAAGGCAAATGGATCAGTCTTGCCATTGTTCTTATAAAAGATTTTCTGATTCACAAAATTTACCTTTTTATTACATCCCCTTGTGTAATGTTTTATAATCTAATTATTTTTCTAATTATTTTTCTGTGTGTGGCTAATTTCTCTAGCAAAATAGGGAGCTGGATGAGAACAGGGATAAGGAAACATTTGACTTTTACCTGTTGCACGTGGTGGGACAAAGGAAATACTCATTAAATTACCAGCTACTCAATCAATTAATTGATAGATAATATTTGAATTATCTGTGGATATTAATATTTCAAATGCAAATAACGTGGCTTCCTATAAGAATTAATAAGAACTACACTGTGTTTGCTGTTCATGAGTACCATTGTTTCCTTAAGTGTTTATACTGCTCCAAGTACTGTGCCAGGCAAATAGCATTTCTCATTTATTTTTTCTCTATGTAACACACACAGGCATTTCTCATTTAATTCTTACCGCATTCTTCTAAAATATTATCTCCAGCTTAAAAATGAGGAAACTGAGCACAAAGATAATAAGAACCAGGGCCTAAATTCATACCCATAATCCAAACTCTATCAACCAAATTCTATCAGCTAATTCTCACACATGCTGCCTCCCACCAGGCTGTACTGTTTGTATAAAGTGAGCCAAGATTTATCTCAGAAAGATTTGGGAAAATGAATATAGCAGAAAGAAAATAAAAAATAAATAAAATACCAATTGAGTTGATTACCCGTCCCCTCACTTAAAATCTAAACTTAAAAGAAAGATAGGGAAGACACTGTGGGAAAAACAGAGGAAAGTACATGACAAGAAAATAAATAGAAAGGAGGTCTCAAACCTCTGGAGAACCTGTTCCTTTAAAATAAGAACCATGGGAACTAAGATCTACCTGCTTTAGTGGAAATCACCAGTTTTCATCTACAATATTTATAACTGAATACCCCTAAATCACCAACATTTTAGAACAGAACCTGTATTGGCCACTTAAAGTCATGATGAAATGTCAATTGCCTAAGAGGAAATGGAACAGTCATAAGTTCTCCCAACCTGTGGGAAGGTTAATCCCTAGTGATAAAGTTTAAAATGATGGCAAGAGACAGGAATTAAATTGAGTGTTGATTTCATCATAAGTCCTGCCTGTTCAAAATCCTGACTGCATATGTGAAAATGAGTATAGTTAGATATTTATATAATATATTTTACATACAATGATATATAATTGTGTACAGTATGTATGTTTACATATCTCCCAAGACATATGATTAACCGATAAAAGGCAATCTGCAGAATAATACATACAATAGAAATACTATTATGTTTGAAAAAAACCCTAAAATATTTTTACCTTAACTTTCCTTATTCTATCTACTTTAGACATGTTCAATAATTTGCAAATGTTCGATAATTTCAGATTAAATATTTTAATTTTTAAATAATGTTAAATAAATTTAATTTTTAAATAAATAAAATAATTAGGTTAAATAATTTCAAATGTTCAACAGTTTACAAAATTTAACAATCTAATCTTAATTGCAAGTAATATTTTTCTTTCACATATTTCTTCCACCCAATTTTTAAACACTAGTAGTAACTGATAGCACATCATTAATGACTCTAACCTTCCAAAAGCACTAGACAGGATGAAAATTCACTATAAAACCAATCTGAAGAATTTATGTCTAGAGATCCTAACTGCTTCTTCTGACAGCAAATTCTCAATGACCAAGGTAAATAAACTCTTTCATTTATGAATCAGCATGCTTTAGAATTTGTTCCACAAAAATATTGTCCAGGAAAATAAGGTTGTGACTTGATTGTTTGCATCAGTTCTTGCAAGCACATTTGTCTAGGCAAAGAGTTTCCTTAACTAGAAAATCAGTTCTCCTACTAAAATAACTGATTGCTCATCTGAGAACCTACTTATTAAACAGGCAACAGTTTACTTACCAAGGTTCACTTCAAAACTCATGCTTTGTTGCACTTACAAGTCCAGAATATATGATGCCATAAACTTTGTCCAATTTTCAGTAAGTTTTTTCCCTTGAAAGACCCATGTTAAGCCACTTGACCCAAACAACAAAACCCTGCCAAAAATCTCTCCTCTGGGACACTACTAGACCGTCAAAGTGATGGTCTCCTGGTCTCCTCCACTGCAGTGCATCTAATAAACCTCAGCTTTATTAGAGGTTTTCCAGTGATCTTTTGGGAAATGAACAGTCAACACCTCTACCAGTCTGTGAGAATTAAACGTGCTTCCTTAAATAAGATTCATTAAACTTCAAATTCTGATCGATCTGGACCATGAGGAAGGCAATTGTAGGTGAGGAGTCACAAAAAGTTGCTTGCTATCATCTGACTTTGTCCTTTTCCACTTCCTGGAGTTCCCACTCCCACTTGTGTTCAAGAAGAAGCTCTTACCAACTGTGATGAAATAAGTTATTAGGAAGTCAAAGAATTGCCCCACCAAGCAGCTGTTCCAAGAGTCTTCTTTATTCTGTACTCTTGGTTCCTGATATAGTCCCTGATTTCCTGTTGTTTTAAAAATACGTCTAAGGCCCCCATTCAGAAAGTAACAGAAGTACTTTACATTCTAAAGCAAGGTACTAGTCACATTCCTCAAGGGTTTTAGTTACAGAATAGTAAAAGTTGGTCTGTACCCTCTACCCAATCACCCACCACCAGCCTATACAGATAAGACTATATATTTGAAAGTGGACTTGGGGAACACCATGTAGTAGAGGGTTGCTAGACCAGGAAGGATAGCTTTTGCCTTTTCTTCCCTGTATCACCCTGAGTTTATAATCAGTTTATATTGGAATTCATAATTGGAAATACATTTTACCTTGAGACTTGGTGCACAAATACAGATATGTGTGTTTGGGTGTATGTATATCAACTGAAACATTTTCATAGAATAATACCTATCCTTGCTACATGTAACACAGAATGTCAACCTTTGCATTCTGACCCACTGTATTCTATTTCATTATTTGTAAAACGTCATTGGCAACCACTACATAAATTTCACAAACAATGAACCACAATCCCCCACTCTCGGAGACATGCCAAGAGCAATCAGGACAGCTAATAAATGGCAGTCAATTTCTTAGTATGGGCTGGGTGTCTGGACTCTTAGCTTTAGCTTCAGAATCTCAGTCCAGAGAAGTCATAGGACCAAAATGAGTCAAGCTAAATTGATTTCAGGACTTGCTAATGGGTTACAACCCACAGAATTAAAAAACATGAACACAATCCAGGTTCATTCCTAGACTTTGGATTGCTAATTCGCAGATAAGATTGGGAGAAATAAAAGCCAGTAAACCTCTCTCTGGCAGAGTCTGTTAATCCTTGTGATACTGTTCTTCACAATGTTCTGTTTTTTTCCTTTCTCCTGTGAGTGGCAATTCTAAAATCCAGGAGGTGAAAATAAAAAGGAAATTTGTTCAAGTTTCCTGGTAACTGGAGAGAAATGGCTCTCCCAACTCCCACTTGAGGACAGTAACAGTGAATGTTCTCTTGGGAAGAAAGATGTTTTACTTAGGGAGAAATTATTCCATTCTTTGGCCTGGCTACACACTATGGCAGACTTTGCCTGGGTATGTGCATGTGTGTGTGAATGCAAACACCTTTCCTCATTACTTTCCAGAGAAAAAATTCTTTCTCCATATCTCCTGGAAAACCATATTATAGAGAATTTGTTTTCAGATTCTAAAAGTCATATTAATGAGAGTTGAACAATATTGTAAGTAAATTCTTTAACCTCTGTTGAGAAAAATTGCAGTACATGTGAAACTATAAAAAATAATTTTCATAATTCCAGCAATATACACAGTTCTTTTTCCATCTCTTCAGAGACAAATACTCTTAGCCCATATCCTAGCTGCTTTACCTCTTCCCACTAGACAGAATATCATACTTAGACAATCAAATAGCTCCCTAGTTCATGCTGCAGGACTTAAGCCAGAGAGCAGGGACAGGATCAGAGAAAAGGAGTGTGCAACTATTCCTTAATGTGGCAAAACTGGCCTTACCCAAGCAAGAGCAATGGATCAGAATCAAGTTAATGGTGGCAAAATAAGTTACCTGGAGAACATGGGCTAAAAAAAAAACCCAAGAAGGTACATGTGCACCCAACTGGCTCATAAACCACTATGTAGTCCCAGCCATTACATCAAGCAAGACTGGATTGCCCCTCCCTGCTTCCCCACAAATCCCTTTGCTCACACCCTTCCTGATTCCTCTACGGCCTTGAGGCCTCCAACTACATTTCCTTCAGTTTCGAGACTGGTGGTGCTGGGGGCAGGAGAGGACATGGTGTAACTCTCCCTGTGTTAATGCCCTCGAGAGTGGTTCTGTGCCTTCCCCAGTAATACCTTCTTCTGGCTGATAGTGGCAGGAAGCACACCAATAGAATCGCCCACAAAGGAACACGGAGCGCCACGACAGCGCTCATCTAGCTGTCTGGAAAACACTTTATCCCGTAGCCATTTCCAATCATGCCAACACAGTTAAACTCTACCAAAAGAGGGGGAAATAATCTTTGAAAGCATAACTGATATGCTTCTTTATGATTAAATCTTATGACATCATGGGGGAAAAGCAAGAAAAAGACAGTGGAAACTTTTCCATTTTACGGGTTAAGAATGCAACTCCCTGAGGTGGTGAAGAATTGCCTAATATTACTCATCTGGAACGTGGAAGAGCCAAGACCGAAGCCAGTGATAGCTCCAAGGTTAATGTTCTGTCTTTGGTTTGTCAGCCAAAGAAGAGAAAGGCAGGGTCTTGGGGAGGAGTGAGGAGGTGGTATGAGAGGAATCACTTGGTGGTAGGCATGCCTGAAGACCAGGAAGCCATCTCAGCTTCCTTTCAGTGCTGAGATTCTGAGGTTTTAGATAACGTTTCATTTCTGGACAGTGGGAAATTATATTACCTCCATGTGGCATTTTATTAAACAATATTTGCCTGTAAAAACTTATTTGGGATGAAGTAATTTATTACATTACTTGGGGATGAGATGATTTAATCCTAAATGTCTGTATGCTTTTCATTTTGAGGAAGAATATACAGTCTGTTTAATTGTGTCCTCTCAGGTCATTTAAATTAATTTTTGAAGAGATGCTTTAAAACAGAGAAACATTCAGACACACACATTCCACATTATCCTCAACGTTTTCCCACTGCAGAATTCCGATGTCAGAGTCCTGTGAGGCCTTGGGACACTCTGTTTCATGCAGATGGAACGGGAGTCCTCCCTCGTGTAGGTTTATATAACCTTCCTCTCTGAGGTTACTAGGTTTTGTTTTCATTTTTAAATTTTATTTTTGTTTTAGGGTTGTGGGGTACATGTGAGGATTTGCTACATAAGTAAATCGCGTGCAGGTGAACTTTAGGCTTCTAGTGAGCCCCCTCTCCCCTGGTAGCGAGCATGGTACCCAAAGGATGGTTGTGTGTCCCTTATCCCCCCTCCTTCCCTCCCCTCTCTAGTAGTGCCCAGTGTCATTTCCCACCTTTGTTCTTGTGTGTCCAATGTTTAGGGTCCTCTTTTGAGTGCTATTCAGAACATGTAGTATTCAGTTTTTTTGTTTTTGTGATAGTACACTTAGAATGATGGTCTCCAGCTACAGCCATGTTGCTGCAAAGAACATGATTTTGTTCTTCTTTAGGTCTACAAAGTATTCCGTCATGTGTATGTACCATATTTTGTTTATCCAATCCACTCTTGATAGGCATCTAGTTTGGTTTCATATTTTTGCTATTTGTGAATAGTGCTGCCATGAACATACGTGTGCAGGTGTCTTTTTTGGAAGAGTGATTTATGTTCCTCTGGGTATATTCCCAGAAGAAAATCTAGAGGGAATGAAAGAATTCCTAGGTCTTAATCTATTCACTTGCTTAAGAGACACTGAACTGAGTGTGTGCCATGTACCAGGCTATGTGGTAGGTATTTGGGACACACTGGTCTCTGCTCTCAAAGGACTCACAGACCAGTGAAGGCCATGATATAACCAGGGACTGACAACGGAAGACAGAAGATGACTCAGGACATGCCCACTGCAAAGCAACAGACGTGTGTAGATCCTAACTTCAGGACTGCTGGTTCCATGACTTTGGACAAGATCTTGACCTTGCCAAGTCCATCTTCTTATTTGTAGAAGCAGGTTACAATAGAACCTACCTTGTACATTTCTTGTGAGGATTAAGAAACCAGGTACATGCAAAAAAAAAAACTAGGCATCACTTAGAAGACAGTAATAATTCTATTAATATCAGTAATCACTGGAATTAAGTGCTGTGAAAACTCAGAGGAAGATCATGTGACCCATCCTTGATGAACGATAATTAAGAAAGGTTTCCAGCCGGGCTCGGTGGTTCAGCCTGTAATCCCGCGCCTTGGGAGGCTGAGGTGAGTGGATTGCCTGAGCCCGCGGGTTCGAGACCCGCCTGGGCAGGTGAAACCTCATCTCTACAATAAATCAAAAAATTAGCTGGGCGTGGCAGCCCGCGCCTGTAATTCCGGCTACTTGGAAGGCTGAGGTGGAAGGATCGCCGGAGCCCAGCAAGTCGAGGCTGCGGTGGCTGGGAGCGGCCACTGCACTCCAGTCTGGGCGATCGAGTGGGACTCCAACACACACACACAAAAGAAAGGTTTCCCAGAAAATGGAGCACCAGAGTGAATAGAGGCAATGTAGTGGACAGTGTTTCTCACCTAGGGGGCCAGTTTTTGTCCTCCTGGGACATTAGCAATGTCTGGGGACATTTTTTGGTTGTCACAACTGGAGCATGGGTGCTATTAGCATCTAACACGTAGAGGCCAGAAATGGTGCCAGCATCCCATAGTGCACAGGACAGTCCCACAACAAAGAATTGTCCAACCCAAAATGCAAAGTGCATGAATTCCATAGTCAGAATGCCTGAATTTTTAATCCTGGCTCTGTCACTTACTAGCTGTATGACTTTAGGAGAGTTGCTGAACTTTTCTGTGCCTCACTTACTTAGCTCATTTGTAAATGAAGAAATTTTTAAAATGTGTGAAATGGGTTCATATTGATAAATACCTAGGACAAAGTAAGTATTACAATGCCCAAGTAAATCCTAAAGGACATTTTTCTCCCCCAAATCAGGAGTCATGGCCTACTAAAACCGACTCTTTTATGTCCTGGACAGCTTCTAGGAAGATCACTCTTGGTTGCACGGAGTCCTAGTAGTTATTTCCTTTGGACTATACAACTTTAGCCAAGTCTCAGCCTGGTTTACTTTGGCCCAGTTTGTCCAATGTGGTTTTAAATTCACACATAATACATGCAGCAGAGAAGCATGCCCTACTCTGGGATACCACTGCTGGAGACAAGACAAGACGGGGCAGGGAAAAGGCAGAGCAAGAAAGGATCTGCACTGACCTTCTCTTCCACAACATCTGCCTTTGCTGTTTTATGTTTTCTTTCTATTTCTCCTTTCTATTCAACGTTTACATCTCCAACACCCAAAAATAATCCTCTGCTATTTTCTCAAGAGCTATTATGATAAAACTTTATATCTTCTTACTGCTTGAGGGCATCTGAGATTGTCTGTGTTTGAAGAGTTCAAGAGTAGATGAGAAGTCAGATATTTCCCAGGAATCTATACTTCTTGTCTAATAAAAAAAAATAGTCAAAATTGCTAAGTCTTACTATTGTCTTTTCAAAGTTTCTTTTCTTTCCTTTTTTTTGAGAGAGAGTCTCATATGTTGCCCAGGCTGAACTCAAACTCCTGGATTCACGTTATCCTCCCACCTCAGTCACCCGAGTAGGTCAGACTACGTTCATGTGCCACCATGCTGTGTGGTAGATTTATTTTTTTTATAGCGATTAATTTTCTGAAATCATTCACGCATTCGTGTTTATTGTGTTCTTACAAAATGCCAAGCATTGAGATGTTACTTAGGGTAAACTAATGTGGATACCAGTAGAGCTACCAAATCCCCTGGCTTAATGATACATTTCAAACAGATAATAAACTCATTTAAGCTTCTTTTTTAAAAAAAAAACCTGTTTTATAGTAAATATGTGTTCTTATTATTCTATAACTCAAAAGCTTTCTTTGGTTCCTTTTTGCCGCCAGGGCAAAGTACAAATTATTTAGTGTGGTTGGCTCTGAGAGCTTTCTACAATTGTCTCTTTAATCTCTTTTCCCACTGTTTCTCCCCATGGACTCGAAACAGGATCAGCTAAGCTAGTCATTATTCTCCAGACATATGTTGTTCTTTCCTAAATGTATTCTGTGAAACATGTCAATCTCTCATCCTGGAAACACTCCAAATATTTCCACTAAAAATAAAATGAGCTGGTAGCAAAGCTGTTGTGAAGATGTGCCTGCCAGATGAGGCAAACCATTTGTATACATGCCTTATTTAACCTGGTGACAGTTTCATCCTCAAATATTAAAGAACAGTGAATTCAGAACACTGAACAAGACTAATGCATCAAGCCTAGTGCTGCAAATAAGACATGGTCCTTGTCCTCAAAAGACACTAAAATTTAGAACTTAACAAGGTAGCTTAACGCTGCATCGCTCCACTCCTGTCCTCTGAATTCACTCATTCATTTATTTGGTAAACTTTACTGAGCAGCTATTGGTCACACAAGATTCATTGGGCCCTGTCTTGAACCCCTCCATTCCCCCCCCACCCCCCTCACCCCCCACAAGCCCATTAACCAACAATTGTTGTATAATTGCAATGATGGAATTATGCAGGGCAATCTGGGAGCATGGAGAAATGCCACATAAACAGGCAGAGTTGAGGGATGAGGAGGGCTTCCTGGAAGAAGGTACTTCTGAGTTTGGTCTTTAAAAATTGGAAGGAAATAGTCATACAGAATCACAGGAGAGCTTTCAGACTATATTTCTCTCCTGGGTTATTTCATCTATAGCTGTGAATATGATTGCTTTATGAAAGCACCATCCTTGCTCAGAAATGAAGGGAAATGTTATATGAGGAATTGAAGTTATATTTCTTGATTTTCTTTTCACTAGACTGCATGGCCTAGTGTAACAAAGAATGGTGTATCTTGAGCTTTTGTATTTTCATCTTCTACCATAAGTGATAAGTCCAAGTAAAATATATAGCACTGGGACTAGATGAGATTTTTAAATTCATCCCCAGGGTATTGCTAAATTGAGAGCTAATTATGTCAAGAAAGAAAAAAAAAAAAACCATTCAACTATAAATAGACAAAGGAAATGCCAAAGTGGTGGCTTCAAAATGCAAGCTAATGAATTGCTTTAAATGTTTTCTTTGTCATTAGCATCATAGACTATATCAGAAACAAACCGTAGGCAAAAGTGTATACTTTAGATCAAAACTTCCCAGGTTCAAATCCCAACTCTAATCTCTCTTAGCTGTGTGGACCAGGCAACTTCTTTAATAATCCTGGGCCAGTTTTTTTATACTTAAAATGGGATATAACAATGGTACCCACCTCACTGGGTCATTGTAAGGACTAAATAAATTAATAGAGAGAAAACTGTGAAAACAAGTGCTTGAAGCAGACCTTCTGTCTCTTTTAAATGAATAAGCTTTCTCCACTGAGATTTTGTCAAGTCCCACAGCAAGTCGTATTTTTCAGGTTCTGGAATACGGTCAGTGTGGAGGAAAAAGAATGGGAAACAGGTCACTTTGGGAGTCCATTTGGTCCCTTGGTGAGTTTATGCTGCAATAGTACTTGTCTTTAGTACAGACATTTGCACAATTGATCCAAAAACTAAAGCAGTAGGGAAGATACAGCAGCAATACACTTCCCCACTTCATGCTCAGTTCAACTATCCACAGTCATCTTTACCAGTTCCTCTATTTACTCCATGTCAGAGAGTACCCATGAGAATTCCTCTATCTTACTAAGCCAGTGACTGCACTGACCACTCACTTCTTTTTAAGTGTGAACCTTATTTATCCCCCACCCCGAATGCATTTCTACCTTCCTCCGGGCGTAAATTTCTTCCTTTTCGAACTCAGATGTTATAAGCATTGAGATAATAAATTGAGATTTCTTATCTCCATGCACTTTGAAATTTCTCAGGGAAATTAGGAACAAATAAATAGAAGATGTGAGACTCCTAAGAGAAGATTGGTCCTGCTTATTTGGGGTTTTGCCCATTTTTATACAGAGGAAAATCATTCATTATTTGAATGCAAAGAGTGCTCCCAGTAGGGTCATATAGCCCTTATCTAAAATGCCAGACGATTTAGCTAGCATCACAATTACAAAAACAGAAATATCTGTGACCATCTCTGGGGTACAAAATACATCACACTGGATGTTCTACCCAGCGATGTTAAGATCCTATAGGAGAAATTCAATGCTATGAAATGTCTTTAATCATGAGAGCTGAGAAAATTGTTCTTCACAAAGAGCACAGCAGAAAAAAGGGATATAAGGGAGAGAGAAGTGCAAATAAAAGGCATAGTATGAGGTCAGAGTTCTGGTAGGACTTTATAGGTGTGATGGTTAATTATATGTGTCAACTTGACTGGGCTAAGGGATTTCCAAATAGCTGGTAAAACATTATTTCTGGGTGTGTCTGTGAGGTTGTTTTCAAAAGAGATTAGCATTTGAATCAGTAGATTGAGTAAAAAAAGATTCACCCTCCCCAAAGTGGGTGAGCATTCTCCAATCCCTTGGGGGCTCAAATAGAACACAAGGCTGAGAAGGTGACTTCTTTTTCTGTCGTCTTGAACTGGGACATCCCTTCTCCTGGCCTTGGACATTGAAATTCCTGGTTCTTGAGCCATTGGACTCCAGGAATAACACCAGTGCCTTTTCCACTCCCAGTTTAATTACAACAGAATTGCCTGGTGACAAAGCCACAGAGGGTAGAGGAGTGTAAAGTTGGTATTTGTGTTTGTGCCATCTGTCATATGTGTGCCTTACACAGAGAACTGGAGTGATTATGGAAATGGTTTCCTCAAGTAACAAGAAAGAGCACAGAAAGCTATACAGAGGACAGTTGGAAACCCAGGAATAAAAATACTATAAACACCAGAATCCTTCTATACAAATATAGATAACCCCCCAACTTAGGAATTAGTTTACTTTACAATGGTGCAAAAATGAAATGCACTCGGTATAAACTGTACTTTAAGTACCCATAAAATCATTCTGTTTTTCACTTTCAATTTAGTATTCAATAACTTTATATGACACATTCAATACTTTATTATAGAATAGCATTTGCATTAGATGATTTTTGTCCAATTGTAGGCTGGTGTAAGTGTTCTGAGCACATTTGAGGTAGACTAGATTACGCTCTGATGTTCGGTAGATTAGGTTTATTAAATGCATTTTTGACTAATCATATTTTCAACTTCTGATGGGTTTATCAGGACATAACCCCATTGTAAGTCAAGGAGCAACTGTTTAACTTTATATCATCCTTTTCTCTTTTAATGTTTTATCATAGGATTTCCACTTATTAAATATTCTTTGAAAATGTGTTTTATAATGGCTAAATAGTAGCCATCATATAAAAATACCAAATGTTCTTAATCACTTATTTTATGAGACACCTTGTTTCCAATTGGGGAGTATTAGTATTAAGACTATGATGAATATTATTATACCAAAATCTTTGTTCCCATCTCTGACCGAATAAATTAAAAACTGGAATTACTAGGTTAAAATTTATATTCTTTACTTAAATTATTTGATTATAATAACAAACACTATTAGAAAAATTAGACCCTGGAATAAAACACATCTGACTCTAGGTAAGCCTAAACTTTTTTTTTTTTTTTTTGTTTTGGAGTCTCACTCCATCACCCAGGCTGGAGTGCCATGTCATGCTCAGGGTCACCCCAGCATCAACCTGCTGGGTTCCAGCGATCCTTCCACCTCAGCCTTCCAAGTAGCCAGGAACCACAGGCACTCACTACCATGCCCAGCTAATTTTTGATTTATTGTAAAGACAAGGTCTCATCAAGTTGCTGGGCTAGTGTCGAACCCATGGACTCAGGCAATCCACTCGTCTGACCTCCCAAAGTGCTGGGATTACAGGCTGAGCCACTGAGCCTGGCTAAGCCTAAAATTTACCTGGCAGAAGCAGAGTGTAAGACAGAAATATAGTAGCTAACAAAGTTTACAGTACTATGGTGTAGCAGTTAATATGATTTGCAGAGGGAAAGAAGAGTATAGGCCATTCTGGTGAATCAGTTGTAAATAGATTAAGAGAGATTCTGTTGCTTGTAGATTTACAACCCTAGCAGGTCATAAAAGCTTTCCAAATCTCAGTTTGCTCATTTTGAAAACTCAGGACATTTACCATGCTCATGCACTGAAATACTTAATATTATAAAGTTGAACGCTCTTCCTAAATTGTTCTATAGAACTGATGCCATTCCAATCACAATTTAGGCCAGCATTTTTATAGCAATGGAAGAACTGATTTTAAAATGTATATGAAAAGGCAAAAGACCTAGCATAACCAAAGCCATCTTGAAAAAGAAGAACAGTGTTGGAGGACTACCTTACCTCAAGACTTATTATAAACTTTGGTAATTGAGTCAGTATACTATTGACATAAAGACATACAGGTCAATGGGCTAGAATTGAGAGTCCAGAAATAGAGCTACACTTACAAGACAAATTGTTTATGATAAAGGAACCAAAGTAATTTAAAAACAAATAAAACACTTTTCAGCAAATGCTGCTGAGACAACTGGCTATCCATAAAAATAATAATAATAGTAAATTTTAAAACTTTGTCACAGATGTAGTTTGAATGTCTGTTCCCTCAAATCTCATGTTGAAAGGTGATCCCAGTGTTGGAGATGGGGCCTACTGGGAGGTGTTTGAGTCATGAGGGCAAATCCCTTATGAATGTCTTGGTGCTTTTTTTGCGATAATGAGTGAGTTCTTGCTCTGTCAGTTCATGGGACAACTGATTGTTTAAAAGAGCCTTGCCCCACTTCCTCCCTTTCTCTCTCTCACTTCCATTCTTACCATGAGACATGCCTGCTCTCCCTTTGCCTTCTGCCATGATTGTAAGCTTCCTGAGGGTTCACCAGAAGCAAATGTTGCCACTATGCTTCTTGTACAGTCTAAAAAAACATAAGCCAAAATAAGCCTCTTTTCTTTATAAATTACCCAGCCTCAGGTATTCCTTTACAGCAATGAAAAATGGACTAATACAGACCCCTGTTTCACACCATACACAAAAATTAATTGTAAGTGGTAGAAAGATCTATTAACAAGGGTTTGAGAACCTTAAAGGATAGTTATAAGAATAAGCATCTGCCCTCACCTATCCTTAAATGCATCACAATTACTTGGCCCAGACCAGGGCCTAAACTTCAATCCTTTCCTACTTCTTATTAAATACTTAAAGTCCAAAATAATCGTGTTATTCAAACTACCTCAAAAGAAGACAGAAATCTTTAAGATATATCATCTGAAACAAAAGTATTAGAAGAAATAGATCAATAATTCTATGTAAACATGATAAATATTCTTAAAGAGATATAAGCTAATAGTTATATGAAGAAAAATTTTAAACATTAAAATAAGAATAAAAAGTATAATTGCTGAAAAATGCACAAAAGATGGAATAAAATACAGGATAGAAACAGCTAAAGAATAAATTAGTGACTTAGAAAATTAGACCCAGAGGAAATCTCTCAGAAATCAGAAGGATATAGGGTGCCTGCATGGTGAATGTTTGTATACCTAACTCTGAATTATACCCCACATCTTTAAAATAAAAAATTAAAAGTTAAAAAAAATCAGAAGGATATAGAGATAAAAAATAGAAAAGCTAAGCATATTCCTTCTTGTCTCCATTTTGTAGTATCAACCCTCTCCCCTTAAGAAAGTCAGGGACAATTACCCCATCATTACTATAACTCCCTTCTGATCCACTGAGAAGTCCAAAGTGGACAGGGAGTAGACAGCTTCAAATTCAGTAGAATCTTTACTTTGTCTGCTGGAGGAGACATAACTATTACTAGGAGCCAGGTTTCTAATCTAACAGAGCCTAAGGTTAGGAGACAGGAAGGACAAATTTCATAAATGGGTCACTGGGGAGTGATGGTATAAGGCTCACACCTATTTCCTTGTTACCCAGACCTGTGTATTCTGACTATTGAGGGTATAGCACCATGTATCAGTCTTTGTTTCAGTGCATATATCCCAAAATAGAGGACTATGCTCTAACCCTCATGGTTTGTCCTCTGAGAGGGTCACTTAGCTGAGTCTTTAAGCCTACTGCAACATTCAACAAGGCCAGCTGCTTCTGGGTGATGAGATACATGGTAAAACTAATGACTCATCTGAGGAAATGTTGTGGGGTGCCACATTGATAAACCAGACATTCTGAAGACTTTTGATGGTAATGTTGGTTCAAATGTGACTTCTGATAAGGAAAAATTACTGCTGTTTTCCTCAGTTGAGGGTTTATCATCTGCCTCTGATACTGACATAGATGAGCCAGATAGGCCTTGGTGAATTGAATCCTATACTGTTAGGTGTCTGCACACCTCCATTCCTGCTATCATTTGGTGCCACTATGCCACTGTTCATGGGCTTATTGCCCTAGAGCTTCAATGACCAAGAAGAAAGATGGACTGACATACATAGGTTTAGTCGTCCTGTTCATCTGATAGTTGAGACACGCCCTCTGCAAAAGAGACTGGGTGAGCATTATCATAAGACAGAAAGATCTGCATGCTTGGTGATCACACCCATAGGTCCCACATATTTCTTCCTCCTACCTTCTTGTTCTTACTCTTCCAATTCTGTTTTTTCCAGGACCCTGACAAAAGTTAGTCAAGTCATTTTCCACTACCCTCTTTTCACCTAAGGCTACTTCTTCCATACAAAGTAAGCAGTCAAGTGTGCTGCTCATAATTCTGCTGATCCATGCTATAAAGAGATTTGATATAAATTATAGAGGAAATTATGGCCTACAACCTCTTTGGGAGAATAACTCCTCCCCAGATAAACATGAGTCCTTCAAAAAGTACCAATTTCGTGTTTGATTAAATACAATTTGGCACTGTTTGTAATGATTTTTATGTGCTTTTGTGTCATCACTGTAAGCAGAATTTTCATCCCTTTGGAGGCAGAAAGTGTATCTTATACCTTCCTGTATCCAAGTCCCTCAGTGCCAATTAGAGGGCTAGGATCACTGCGACTACTGAGATTAATAGTTTGGAATTGACTGATCCCCACTTATGCAGTTCAGAGTCTCTCATTCTCATTTCTGCCATGATTACATTGTCCTTATTACTGATGCCTATGCTTCCTTCTACAAACTACCCTTCAAGGTTTCCAAACCCCTATTCACAGACCTTTCTCTCTTTTTTTTTTAAATGCTGAGCAGTCATCTTCAACCCAGGTCATTTCAATTCTAAGGTCCATGTCCACCACTGGGGTGCCCCCACTCTGTGGATGACCACTCCGGTCTTGTTTGTTTGCCTCTCTCACACACAGTTTCTGTGTGCTGACCGTCAAAGAAAGATATTGTGAGAGCTCCCCATCCCTATGAAACTGAGTTATTCCATTGGCTGGCAGAATGTCAACTCTTGCAGGACTGGACTTAGGCACTCCTCTGCTGTGTTCTCCACCCCTCAGAGTCCACTGTTGAGGACCTCCAGGAGAAATCAAGAATCCTCAACTCTGACATGAAGTCCACAGACTCTTGTCAGTATATGCATTGGCATGGTTTCTGTGGAGCTAAGGTCATGCCAATCTGAAGATCAAGTCCGTCCCCAGGATACCTCTCTCATATCCACCCTTTGGGATCTAATTGAGATGAATTACTCTGGTTCTTCCATTTACTAGTTGAGCGATCTTCAATGAGTTAGTCTCTCTGAGAGTCTCTTTCCTGAGCTGGCATAGGAAAGACCTGCTGGTGTTTCACAGGGTTGTGGTGAGGACTAAGTGATACAAGATGTGTGTTGCTTGGCACAGTGCCAGGTATCTGGCTGCTACTAAATAATAAGCATTGTTATTATAATTCTAATAGTATTGTTATTTACCCTATTTCAACCTCATTTCACCTCCCATGCAGACCATTATTCTAAATTTATAATTTCTCTTTGCCACCCATTTCTTCTATACTCCTCTGCTCCTACGTACAGCCGCTTAGAGGAGTTGATTTGTTATCATTTTTTTCAGTGAGTTTATAGTACCCATTCTAGTGAGTTGTAAAAGTCACTTCCAACTTCTCCCCTTGTTTTGCATTACTATCCTCTGTTAACTGACTTTAACAAAAATTGCAAACAAACTTAGAGCATATGGTAATGAGGTCACCTCCCTAAATGACCAGAAAGTATACATCCATTCATACTGACATGCCTATTTCTTCTGTGATTTAATGACAGGTTTATATCTCCAAATTGGGGTGACACTGAAAACACATAATCTGACATGTGCCACACAACACATTAGGAATAAACTAACAGATGTTGCCAAGAAGAAACAAGAAAGAAAATGCATACTACCTCTCAATGTGCTCCAAACAAAAGCCCAAAATGCTTTACAATTTTCAGTAGAAAGATCATAAGAATGGATTCGACTGGTCTATGGCATAAGAACTGACAGTTGCTGCCAAATGACTTAGTCAAAGAAATAATGTTAATTTCCATGTTGTTCAAACATTCATACTAATTAAATGTCAAGGTGCTAAAATACTGTGCCACCTGACACCACCAGTGATTCAAAAATTATCTCCATGGCTTTGGTCATGACATACCACTCCTCAAGAACCTTCAACTGCCCACAGAACCAAATCCAAATTCCTAGCCCAGTTTTCAAGGCCCTCCAGTATGGGATCTCCACCTCAGTCCTTCTTACCATGTGCTTGCAGTCTTCTCTGTTCCATCAGCTCTGCTGAAATCCCACCTATCTTCTGAGGCACTGCTGTAACCTCTGCCTCTCCATAACTCACTCTCCATTCTTAACACTGCTGGGGAGTCCCAATGTCTTCTTAAGTCAGAGCTAACTTCCCTGGCCCACACATTTCTGTATTACCTTTGTTTGTTCCTCTCTCATAGAAATTACTACATTTTGCCCTGAATTCAGATGTTATACATGTAGCTTTAGTTAAGTCACTCATTCTCAAGGAACATAGCGAGTGGCCATGAGACAACCTCAGTAATGCTGGGGAATGTCTTCAAAATGGACATCAAAACCCACCAAGCTCTATACAGATGTAAAGTAGTCCCATGACTCCATTTTTACCCCATGAATGGACATTTGTGTGATTCCATAAAATTATCATTCTCAGTTACATCACTTGGTAAAAACAGGCCAATAAGGTCTTAAAATGCCCAGTGAACACTGAAATATATACTGCAAATAAATACATTTTATGTTAAGTGAATCACAATTCAATAAAGTTGTTATTTTAAGTAATAACACATTAAGTCCCATTGCTTGCATATTAGTCTGTTTTGCGTTGCTATAAAGGAATATTGAGACTGGATAAATTTATAAAGAAAAACGGTGTATTTTGGCTCATGGTTTTTCATAATGCCAGCTTCTGTTGAGCTTCTGGTGAGGCCTCAGGAAGTTTACAATCATGGAGGAAGGCAGAGAGGGAATAGGCATGTCACATGGTGAGAGAGGAAGAAAGAGAAAAGGGAGAAAATCAGACAACGGATGACAACAGTTGTGGAGGAGGAAGGATGAAAATGACGTGAAGAATGGCAGAGCTCTCCAGGATTTTATGCTTCATATGAATTTCCTAGACCAATGGCTATTCAAACAGGCTCTTTTAAACAACCAACTCTCTCATGAATTAATAAAGCAAGAACTCATTTCCGCTAGAATAGCACCAAGTCATTTATGAAGGATCCCCCCCTACCCCATGATTCAAGTGTCTCCTACTAGGTCTCATCTCCAACATTGGAGATCATATTTCAACATGAGGTTTGAAGGGCACAACCACCCAAACTCTATCAGATAGGTCAGTAAGTTCCTTCTGCCCCATCACCGTGAGTAGCACAGCTAACATAGCTGGTGAACCCAGTCATGTACATGTCTTTGCACATGTTCTAAGCAAGAATAGATGAGTCAATCAGTAAAAAAAAATCCATTCACACTGAGCGGATTTTCCTATGAAACAGATTCCCCATTAGAGGTAGAGAAGGAAATAGGTCAGCAGATGGCCCAAGCAAGATGTGAAATCAGACAACAGGAGACAAACAAGTATAGAAGAGGAAGGATGAAAGTGAATTGAAGAACAGCAAAGTTTTCCAGGACTTTATACTTCATATGAATTTTCTAGACCAAAGGCTATTCAAAATTTTACAAAGGACAAAACTTGGATCACCTCCATAAGTCAAATGTCCTCTGTTGCCTGTGACTTCCTATCTCCTGCCATGCCGGAGTCCCAAAGACCCCCAAAAGGGAAGACACTGTGTCTGAAATGACCCAGAGTCAAAGATCAAGATATGGGCTTTATTCAGGAACTTACAGGGAAGATGGTTCAGGAATGGCTGGTTGGGCAGGAAAAAAAATAGGCACATAGGTTATGCAGCATTTTACCTAGGGAAAGTGCGGGGTTAAGCATGAAAAGGGCATGGTTTCTAGTGCACAGGTGCAGTGTGAGATGGTGCCTATATATCTGTCGCATGTACACAGAATGGCTGTGAATGCTCCCCAGCGGTGGGATTTTTAATATCATAATGAACCAAAGGTGAACTAAAGGTAGCCAAAAGTTACAGGCGTTGATCTAGGTGTGACTGATCTGGTCTGAACCAGCCCAGGGAGCTGACTGCCTCGAGGAAGGGTGTGCAAGAACATTCACTCTGCAAAGCTGCAAGACATGGTCAGCAAGCATGAAGAACATTTCACCCACGGTCTCAGCATGACCTGCATGCCCAGGCACAGAGCCTGAGGGGAAGGGGACATCCTGGGTTGCCCTCACCCAAGAACCCCTCTCCAGACTCCAATCCCTGCTTGGGGCCATACCAAAGGTGTGCTCATGTTGTCACTGAGTGTACGTCACCCCACACCTCCCTTCAGTGATCTGCTGCTTAATGATGGTCAAGGAACAGACTCACTTTGAGCAAATTATGAGGGATGCCAGCACTGGGCTTGCTCCCCTTACTTCCTTTTTCTGTTTTCACTTTTCTCTGGAGGTGCCCTCTTTATTGACTCATCTTAAAAAGACTATGCCCATTAGCATTCCTCTCTGGGCTGTTCTTCCAAACCAATTATTCCAGTCAGAGTGAATTAGATAAACCTAGTCACACGTAAGTAAGGAAATGGCTAATATAGGTGGATATGACATCACTCTGGGGAGAACTGTCTTAAGGCTAAGAATTAATTTCCAATTATGAAATCTCAGCCACCCAGGAATGAGGCAGAGAGAACCCTCCCATGACTTCCTCAGCCCCTTCCATGCCAAGAAAGCCACAAAGGCATAAGGCAATTACTACCTGCTCTGCCTGTTCATGAAGATTAACACTTACCAAAGAACTCAGCACACCCTTAAGCTACTAAATAGTTGCAAAGGATATTGACATTTGCATTTTGAATGCAAATAACTAGTAGAAAAAATGCCTTTTTTATCCAGAAGTAGGACACTATTTTTAAGTTCTCCTGTTGATAGTAAATTTGCAGAATTATAAAACCTATGAGGAGCCAGTCATTTTCAAGAAAAGTAATGACGTTAAGCTAAGTACATTCAGGCATGTTTGGGATGCTACATGTTTTACAAAGAACTGAGAATGTGGTTTGACTAAATGTCAAATGTGCAAATACCACAAATACGTGTTTGTATCTGGCTACTTCTGAGAATATATCTTAAAAATAGGCCTCAAACCAAATACTACAAGGTAACTGTTCCTGTTGCTCATTCTAGACTGATTTCTTTAACAAATGATGTTCAGTTACAGCCTAGAAAATCATTGTGGTGGTTTTATTTTTTTCTGCATTACTTCAGACTTCATTCATGAAGTAAAAGGACATGGAGTTCCTGCACTTACAAGTGCTCATAGCCTGCAGGTTGTAACTGGTATGCTCTTAGATACACCCAAAAAGGACATTGAGAGTCAAATATCACAAGTCTAACTCATAAACTTTTGTGAGTGGTGGGAGATGATCCCAGGATAGGACTTATTCATTGCTTATTCATTGGTTTTTGTGGTCTAATTCCCACACCATATAGTTAAACATCTTCAGACTTGTAGTCTGAATTTTGACAAACATAATGATGTAATCATCCCAGCAGTCAAAATTCCATCTCATCAAAAAAGTTCCCTATGCCTCTTTATCCCTCTCCTCACCTCCAGCCCTTGGCAACTGCTGATCTTATTTCTATTCCCCTTATTTTGCCTTTTCTAGGATGTCGTATAAATGAAGTTATAATCATTTGTGTCTGGCTTTGTTCACTTAGTAAAATGCTTTTGAGACTCATCCATGTTGTTGCATGTATTGGTTCTTAATTTTTTTCTATTGCTGAATAGTATCCCATTCATGAATACACTACAATTTGTTTATCCATTCATCAGTTGAAGGACATTAGAATTGTTTCTAGCTTTTGGTGGTTATTAATAAAGCTGCTATCAAAATTTGGTTCTAAGTTTTTCAGTGGACAACTGTCTTCATTTCTCTTGTATAGCTACCTAGGAGTATGTCTCCTGTGTTGCATGATATGTGTATATTTAATTTTGTAAGAAGCTTCCAAACTTATTTCCGTAGTGGCTATACTGTTATCACCAGCAGTGTATGATAGTCACACTTACTCTGAATCCTCGTCAATACTAAATGTCATCAGTTTCCTTGATTGGAGCCATTTTAATAGTAATTCATGAACATCTGATCTTGGTTGGGCCACAGAATTAAACTCTCTGCTAGTTATGTGTACTGGTTTGTATAGTGTTCTTCCAAAATATACATTCACCTGGAACCTTAGGATGCAACCTCACTTGGAATGAGGATTTTTGCATATGTGATTAAATTAAATGAGGTTATACTGAGTTAAAGTGGGCCTTAATTTCAATGACTGGTGTTTTTATAAGAAGGCCAGAGACTGACACACAGAGACTGACAGAGGAGACCACCATGTGATAGTGGAGCACAGATTGGCACTATGCTACAACAAGCCAAGGAACACCAAAATCCCCAGAAGGTGAAAGGGACAAGCAAGGATTCTTACTTAGAGTTTCTGGAGGGAGCATGGCCCTGACTACATCTTGATTTCAGACATCTGGCCTCCAGAACTGTGAGACAATAAATTTCTGTTGCAAGCTACCCCGTTTGTGGTAATGTATTAGGGCAACCCTAGAAAACTAACACTATGAATGCAATTTAAGGTACAATAACACAAAGAACTTCATAATGTTATATTTGACTTATATAAAGTCTTCTGAGTATAAAATTATAATAATTGTGTGAAACTAGTTCTAATTAGCACAAATAGGTCATTTTTTATACTAAAATCTAAATTACTAATATGCATAAAAATCCTTAGGTTAAGTTTTCAACTATCCTATACTTTTCACTCATTGGACTGAACTTCTGGTAATGAGTCCAAATTAGTGAAGACCTACTGTTTATCATGAATTAAGGCTGAGTGCAGTGGCTCACGCCTATAATCATACCACTTAGAGAGGCTGAGATGAGAAAATTGCTTCAGCCCAGGAGTTCAAGACCAGCCTAGGCAACATAATAAGCCCCCATCTCTACAGAAAAATAGAAAAAAATTAGCCAAACATGGTGGTGCACACCTGTAGTCCCAGCTGCTTAGGAGGTTGAGACGAAAGGATCACCTGAGCTCAGGAGATTAAGGCTGTGGTGAGCCATAAGCATGCCACTGCACTCCAACCTGGGAGACAGAGTGAGTCTCTGATTCAAAAAAAAAATCATGCATTAAGATCAGTCCAAAACCAGAGTCCTGGTGGTTCCTACCCATGGCCTTTGAAAAGTGAGACTCATATTTTGCAGAATGTTCTATAAAGGATTAAGAGATTAACTCTCTTTTAGTTTAGTTATTTGTGGTATAATATACTGTAGTGTAACCTTAAAGATTTTTTAAGTTGTAAAACTATTTGCTCATTTTCGCTACCACGGGATCTAGGTCTGAGAGCAAGACTTCTGTGGTTAAAGGCAGTTTAGGCTATTTTATATAGAACAGATTATATTTCTGTTTTTGCACAAAGCTCTTCCAGATTCTGAGGAACAAAATAGTCAAACTCTAAAACCTCCAGTAGACTTCCCTAGATAGGCAGAGGGAACTCTTCTCCCCACCCCACCCAAGCCCTTAGAAAAAAGAAATTGATTCTTCTGTTATTCCATTGTTCAGAAACATAGTAGCTCAATTATAATTCCACTAATTCAATAATATAGAATAAAAGAATAGTTACAGTCAATAACAGGTTGTGGCTTATGCCGACATAACTTGCTAAGTACCCATTGTTTCTGGACAGAAATTGAGGCAACAGGCAAGGCAGGTAGAGATTCCGTATTTTTACAATTATTCATCTACCCTATTCAAACCAGATTTTTTTTCCCCATTAGTGATGAGGTACAAAACAAGTCTACTAGCTGAACATAATTAAATATCATTATATGGAGATCTGGGAGGTGTCTGACACTTCGTCTCTTGTGAACACTTTTTTGTGTTGTGTAGTGTGATTTACAGCTGTACCATGTCTATTTCACAGAGGTAACTGGTGAATACAATCACGACTTCCATAAAAATTTTGCAGAGCAAGGCAGATTGTCAACTGAATAGAGTCCAGCAATGTTCAGTGACCTGTATAAAACACAGAATTATCACTTCTCCTGCTCTCTGATAAGCATAAGCTGTTCTTTGAGTGTTTCAGGAGAACACAAGGTTGGCTTATTTTGGTGGGACAAGGACTTAAAAGATTAGACCACCCTGTTCCAAGTTTGAGCAATTTCAAAGGACTGGGCTTTGGAACAACCTGTTCAATTTCATTGTCCTTGGATCTGACTAAACACAGAAACCAGCCTCCCTCTTAATCCCCATCCCACGTGTTGAAAACCATAAACTCAAGTTACCAAGAATAAAAGGCCGTGGCAGAGTGCCCAGATGCCCTTCGGGATGGGATGACCCAATTAGGAGGTAGCAATGTTTGGGGTTGAGATTATTAGAAGCTGACAAAGAAAAGCTATGACCAAGATGTTTGCCTCTTTTAACTAAATATCAGCTCTAGCACACCAGATAGGGGACATGCACTTCAGAAAGCAAAGCCACTGTTGCAGGTATGCTGCCAGTTTCACCAGTTAATTAGATGTTAAAAATTAAATTGTAACAATAAAGCAGATATTGTTGCCCACTGCAGACAGAATTAGAATTCTATCTAATTGGGTCAGAATTGGGGCTGGAATTGTGTACTTGGACAAATCCTTTCAGAGTAGTTCAATACACCGCTATAGTTTATGGTAAAGACATTTGGGATTTAAGCAAGTTATTCAGTGTAGGTTAGACGTAGATAAGTTTCTCGTAGGCAGTTTAAAATATGGTAAGGATTCAGACATCTTTCTTATTGGTACACAACCTTCACCCAACTGACCAGGCACACCAGATTTGACCACCTCATGGGCTGGAACGTGAACCTATCTGTGCAAGAAATCACAGAACGATAGGGAATTACCCAATACACAGACACTGTGCTCTCAGAGAAGCCCAAATCTAGTTAGGCAATAACTTTCATTATTTAGCAGGTCCTTGTGACTTTAAAATGTTGAGAGATGGTAATCAAAACTTGTGACCAGACACCTGCAGTCCTCCCTCTTAGCTCATCAAAGGTGGAGAGGTGGTAATCAAAACTTGTGACCAGATACCTGCAACCCACCACTTGCTCTTAGTTCATGGTGTGCTTAAACATGGTTGTAAAAATATATAAAAGTTTATTGTTAAAAGACAAGGATGTGCCAGGCACTTTGGGCGGCCAAGGCAAGTGGATTGCCTACATCTTCAGGTTCGAGACCCACCCAGACAACTTGGTGAGACCGCGTCTCTACAATAAATAAATAAAATTAGCCGGGCGTGGTAGAGCACGCTTGTAGTTCCGGCTACTTGGAAGGCTTAGGCAGAAGGATCACCAGAGCCCAGCAGGTTGAGGCTGCGGTGTCTGGCAGCGTGCCACTGCACTCTAGTCTGGGTGACAGAGTGAGACTCCAACTAAGAAAAAAAAAAAGACAAGCACGTGCCCTCTCTTAAGGGACCCATGCTCGCTTTTGAGCATGTCTCTTTCTCTTTAATCTGATTCTGTCTTAAATTATACTATGGATTCGCTCTAAAATGTTTTTCTGTGGCGTAGTAAAAAAAAACCCCACGGAGCAACACACTGCATCCCACCCAGCATCAGGGATCAAACTGGCAAATTATACATCACAAACCTAAAAATACCACAGATTACAAAAAATTAACCCACAACAGTACAGAAAAAGAAGAAACAGAGCCATCAACAAACCAGAAGCTTGCAGACTTCCTGGAAGAGAAATCAGGCCCGAAGTCTGTAGTTTAATGTGTATTTAGAAACAAAGCTAGAAGCAGAGTCTGGAGCTCAGATGCAAACTAACCTAATCCTGAGCCCGGCTTGGTTTAATTTGTGCGTTTTCAGGTGCCATGCTAGCTAGGTTTATCACAGATTCCTCAAAGACCTACACTGCAAAAACCTGGACAACAAACGTGGGTGGGGGGTGCAGAGTTGACGAGATTAATAAATCATTTCTGAGGTAAAGCTGATAACACCTGCTAATATTAAGAAAAAGAATGAAAGAAAAATTCATTCTCTCATCAACATCCTCGGGTGTTCGGGTGTCCCTCAGCAAAAACCCGTGGTGTGGCTATCACCAGTATTTGATAAATGGAAAAAACAAAATAAAATGAAAACAACAACGGCGACAACAAAAAAAACACAACTTCAGATAAGAGATTAGAGAATACAAGCAATGTTTTAACAAAAACGGTGTGAGAGGACACCAGCCATCGGGGTAGCACATTATACTCTCTCGGCATCACTGACTACAGCACAACTGGCCAAGTGGAAGAGGAACATTGCAGAAGGGTTGTGTGTGATCAGACACTGAACCTCTCCACCCCTCGGGCCTCCCAGCTGGGTCCTGGCTCCCACGGGTCCCTCCCCCTCCGTCCCCCAAACCCGGGCAGCGCCCGCCCCCAGTCCCCGCTGATTGACAGGGACGCAGCCATTCATGGAAGTATGGCTCTCGTTCGGCAACCAGGGCAGAGGTGACAATCTCTGCCGTAGCCAATAGGAGCCGAGGGGCGGGGCGAGCGGCCGGAGGAGGCTCGGGTCAGGTGCTCTGCGCTGGGGTTGCGTGCAGGTGAGCAACTGAGGGTTCAGGGGGCGCCCCTCACTCCCGTCACTTCCCCGCCGTTACCCCGGATTTACTGGAGGGAGGCTCCCCCAGGCCCTTCCTCTCATTTCCCCACACCGATGTGGACTGACCGGAACGCTGAGAGGGTGAGTCCGGGGGTGGGCGATTTGCCTCCCGGGGACCCACACGGATTCTCTGGGTCCCCAAAGCTGCCCCCCACCCCCTCCCCCCCATGCCAGCCAACGCCTTGCCACTGCACACCGAAGGAGCCCACATTGAGGCATCCTCCGGCCTCGGTGGACGGGATGCCTGGAAATTGGGAACGTAACCCACGCCACATGACCCCCCTGAGTGGCTGTGATGGAATCTGGTGTAGAAGGTGGGACGCTGTGTCCCTCACCCTTTGACGTCTGTACACTGCCCTACTCCTCCTTCACTTTCCCTCTTCTTCCCTTGAATTGGCTTCCCTTCCCTGCAGACTACTAAGGCTGTTTGTGGAGGGAGGATTGGAGGGGAGGAAGAACTGGAAATCAGCCCAGTGAAATCTGGACCCAGATCTAGGGATTCTACTGCTTAGTGCAGCATTTTGTGCTTGGAAAAGAAAAAAGTTGTGATTTCTTTCATCCTCACCCCCACCTCTTTGTTTATTGTTTCGTGTCATCGATGTGTTGTTGGTTCTTCTTACCAAACATTCCTAAGCTTTAGACAGCACGCATAATCTTTGCTTACTTTTGTTGGTCCCAGGAAAGCAGTTTTCTCCTGTTTAAACAATTACTGAATTAATTCGCTAAGACCCGTGAAAATCAGGTGTTGCATGTAGTTGATTCTCTCTCTCTCTCTTTTTTTTTTAGAAAGCAGGATTTATTGAGAGGACAGAAAAGCTCCCACAGTGGTAGGGGACCCGAAGGGGTTGCCCTGATTCTCTCTTTTTTTAGCCTTAAATTATATTTAGGTGATACTAGCCTTTTTGTTAGGAAGATGGGAGAGAAAATTAGGGGGAGAAGGGAGAGAAGGAAGGAGAAACCACTATCCTCAGCCAGATATGTTAGAAAAATATTTGCAGTTCCCTATTTGCAATTCTCTATTGCAGATATGTTTAGTGTTCCTTCCAGAATTGAAAAAAATATTGCCATTTTAGAAATGGTTTTGTTTAATATTTTTTTTCTTTATTTTAAAGATGTGGGGTACAATTCAGAGTTATGTATACAAATGTTCATTATGCAGGTACCCTTGTTGATGAGGTGTGCCCCTCCCTTCCCTGGCAGTTTCCCTCAACTGCCAATCCTGCCCTCACCTCCCCTGGCTGATTTCCAGCACAACCAATCCCTTTCTTTTTTTTTTTTTTAATTATAAGGATGTGGGGTGCAGTTTAGGGTTAGGTATACAAACGTTGATAATGCAGGTACCCTTGTTGATGAGGTATGCCCCTCCCTCCCCTAGAAGTTTCCCTCAACTGCTAATCCTACCCCCCCTCCCCTGACAGTTTCACACTACTGCCAATCCCTTTCTTACAGTATTATAATTGTTCAAGGTTCGCTATATGGTACCTGTTCTTTGTTTCCGTGACAGATCACTGAATATGATAGACTCTAAATCCATACTAGTTGCTGCAAAGTCCATATGTTTGTCCTTCTTTGTGGCTGCATAATATTCTACTATGTATATGTACCACATTTTTTATCCAGTCCAGCTTTGATGGACAGCATGGTTGGTTCCATGTTTTTGCTGTTGTGAATAGAGCTACAACAAACATGCGTGTGCAGGTATCTTTTTGGTAGAATGACTGAGTTCTTCCAGGTATATTTCCAATAGGGGGATTGCTGGGTCATTTGGAAGGTCAATGTCTAGCTCTTTCAGAAATCGCCACACTGTCTTCCAAAGAGGTTGCACTAGTTTGCATTCCCACCAGCCGTGTAGAAACATTCCTTTCTCTCTGCATCCTCACCAGCATCTGTTACTTGTTTTATTAATGATGGCCATTCTTACTGGGGTTCGGTGGAATCTCAATGTGGTTTTGATTTTCATTTCTCTGATGATGAGTGAGGCTGAGCACTTTTTCATGTGACTGTTGGCTACCTGTATATCTTCTTTTGAGAAGTGTCTATTCATGTCTTTTGTCCACTTTTTAATGGGGCTGTTTGTTTTTTTCCTTTCGACGCATTTGAGTTCCTTGTAGTAAGTTTAATTTTTGAACCATTATCTTGAGACCAGAACCCAAAGCAGTTTCAGTTTTAATCATGTCTGGGTAATGTGAAATCACGATTAAAACAGAATTATTGCACCCCACTAATTACAAAGTTTACACATAGTTTGTGCTCCTAATAGCAAAGCAAGGATGCCAAGCAGTTTTTATTTATCTCTATTTATAGATCTTTATATCTACTTTTACGGCTTCAAAAATGTCTTCAGCATGTTCAAATTAGGAAGATATGAAAAGTTGAATCCAAGAGATTTATTTGCACAAAGTATGGTTGGATCCAAGTTTTGGTGGGCTTATAGATAAAATACCTTCAGGCAAGAATGGGCAGGAAGAGGTGAGGACAAAAGATCCTTGCTTGATGTGCAAGCCTGATAAGAACTGACAAAATTTACACATCTTGTTTATTCATTGTCTCTTATTAACTTTCCTGAATAGAATAAAAGGTTTTTTTTAGAAACATATGCAGATTAGGGAAAAAATGCAACATTGATCCAAATATTTAATCCTGGAAAGTGCTTGTTCTACACATATCACTATTAAGATTTAATGTTAACTACTTTTAACATTGGATAAGTCAACATTAATAAAACAAAAAACAACAGATGCTGGTGAGGATGCAGAGAGAAGGAAACGCTTCTACACTGTTGGTGGGAGTGCAAACTAGTCCAACATCTGTGGAAAGCAGTGTGGCAATTCCTAAAATAATTAGAAATTGACCTTCCATTTGACCCAGCAATCCCCCTTCTGGAAATATACCTGAAGGAACTCAAATCATTCTACAAAAAAGATACCTGTACATGCATGTTTGTTGCAGCACTATTCACAATAACAAAAACATGGAACCAACCGTGCTGCCTATTGAAATTGAACTGGATTTTTAAAATGTACATATACATGATGGAATATTATGCAGCTATAAAGAAGGAAAAACCTATAGACTTCATAGCAAGCTGGATGGATTTAGAGTCTATCATACTTAGTGATGTATCACAGAAACCAAAAACTGAGTACCACATGTTCTCACTCATAAGTGGACCCTGAACACCTATCATAAAACTACAAGAAAGGAATTGGCAGGAGCAAGACACTGCAAGGGGGTGGGAGTGCACATAAAATCAATTAAGTGTGCCTGATCCTAATCCAGGCGTAGTAAGGGCCAGTGGAAGGCCCAAACTTCACCTGTACCTAGACCACATATGTGCCCAATCCTGACTTGTACCGCAAATCTTTAAAAATGAGAGAAGTCAACATCAAATTTCAGAATGTTTCTGGTTTTTTTCGAGGAGGGGGATGTTGGCTCTTGTTTGTTCATTTTGTTTTCTTGAGTCAGAGTCTCATTCTGTCACTCAGGCTGGAGTGCAGTGGCGCGATCAGATCACACTCACTGTAACCTCCACTCACTGTAGCCTCGACTTCCTGGGCTCATGTGATCCTTCCACCTCAGCCTCCTGAGTAGCTGGAACTACAGGCATGCGCTACCACCCCTGGCTAATTATTCTGTAGCAATGAGGTCTTGCTGTGTTGCCCAGGCTGGTCTTGAACTCCTGGGCTCAAGCAGTCCTATCTCCTCAGCCTCCCCAAATTCTGGGATTACAGGCAGATGCTACCATGCCTGGCCTTGCTTCTGTTTATACTTCGCTTAATCTAATTAGTTTAAACTATAATCGAATAGTTTAAAGACTATGATTTGATTGCTAATAAATGAATGCAGATTATTTTTCATATGTATATTTGAATGTCATAAATTTTATTTTACTTCAAGGAACCAAGTTCATTTATTTTCCTATCTTTCTAGTAATACTTCTAACTGTGATGAACCAAACATATAGGGGTTGGCTTTGAAAATAGAAATGTGTGTTTATGTGTGTGTGTGTGTGTGTACCAACATTGGATTTGCTTCCAATATTTGCAATGATACTTCATTGCTACTAGGTTCCTATAGTTGGTCTAGCCATAATGATAGATATGTTTACAAGTATTTGGCTATAGAAAAGTTTCTGATCAAAACTCAGAAGTCTGGATCAACCTGAAGATGCTTCTGAAAAGGTTTATGTAAATTATATATTTTTAAATGTTATTGGTGAGCTTATTTGAATAATTCCTTTGAGGAATATTTGTATAAATTATTGGAAGTGAAAATGTTTTACAAATGAGTTAAACTTCTTAGCTTTATTATACATGTAGCCCCAGGTCTCTTGTCTAAGATAGAGTTCTCCAGCATAATTATTCCAGACTGATTTATGATATAACTGGGATTACTAAGCTCCAGTACTCTGAGTTTGGGGTAAAGTATTTAAAACAAAATTATTGCCATTAACTTCTACATGTTTATTCTACAGATTATCTTATACTGAACTGATCAAGTGCTTTGAAAATGACTTCAAAATTTCTTTCGGTGTCCTTCATACTTGCTGCAGTAATTCCTTCAACTACATTTTCTCTCCATCCAGACCAGCAAAAGGTTCTCCTTGTTTCATTTGATGGATTCCGTTGGGATTACCTATATAAAGTGCCAACGCCCCATTTTCATTATGTCATGGAATACGGTGTTCATGTGAAGCAAGTTACTAATGTTTTTATTACAAAGACCTACCCTAACCATTATACTTTGGTAACTGGCCTCTTTGCAGAAAATCATGGGATTGTTGCAAATGACATGTTTGATCCCATTCTGAACAAATCTTTCTCCTTGGATCACATGAATATTTATGATTCCGAGTTTTGGGAAGAAGCAACACCAATATGGATCACAAATCAGAGGGCAGGACATACGAGTGGTGCAGCCATGTGGCCCGGAACAGATGTAAAAATACATAAGAGCTTTCCAACTCACTATATGCCTTACAATGAGTCAGTTTCATTTGAAGATAGAGTTGCCAAAATTATTGACTGGTTTACATCAAAAGAGCCCATAAATCTTGGTCTTCTCTATTGGGAAGAACCTGATGATATGGGCCACCAACTGGGACCTGACAGTCCACTCATGGGGCCTGTCATTTCAGATATTGACAACAAATTAGGATATCTCATACAAATGCTGAAAAAGGCAAAGTTGTGGAACACTGTGAACCTAATCATCACAAGTGATCACGGAATGACCCAGTGTTCTGAGGAAAGAATAATAGAGCTTGACCAGTATCTGGATAAAGACCACTATACACTGATTGACCAATCTCCAGTGGCAGCCATCTTGCCCAAAGAAGGTAAGTCTGACGTGAATGGTGAGCTGAGGCTGGATGTGTATTTGCCCAGTGTGGTCATGGGAATGGAGATTTCTCTTTCTGTGACTTTAAAGTATACTTGCCTGTGTCATCATAATATTCTAGGATTTAATCTTTAGACTCTGAAAAGACAAAAACTCATTTCTCAGAGTCTAGTTTTTCCCTTTTTCTTATGATATTTGTTTATGGCTTTCCATATATTTAAAGCAGTAGGTCTTTAGACTCTGAAAAGACAAAAGCTAATTTCTCAGAGTCTAGCTTTTCCCTTTTTCCTATAATATATATTATGACTTTCCATATATTTAAAGCAGTAGGTTTTAACCATTCTAGAATCATAGAATATGATGAAAGTTATACCCTCTCTTCTCAGAAAAATTGAGATAGAAAAATACATACAGAATTTAAGTATACTTAGCGTTATCTCATGGCAGTCCTAAAGCCATCTGTGGACCCTTAATTAAGACCTGCTTAATAGGGAAGCCGTGGAGTATAAAGAGGAGGAGGTTTGATTAACTTGAGATTTTATTTTCCTTATTTATAAGCAGGGAAAGTAATAACAATGCCTTGAACTTTTTACAAACCTGTCCTGGAATCCTCATACCCAACCTACCACTTTAAAGATGGGAAAAGGAGCTCAAAAGGTTTAACACCCTGAGGTCACAAAGTGGAAGAGCATGACTTGGGCCTGCTCTTTGGACATATGTTATCACCTCACAGGGTTGGTCTTAGGTACAAAATGAGAGAACCGATTTTGAAAAGCTGAAATATCTCACAAATGAGAATTCTGGCCCTCAAAGGGGAATTAAGAGAATCATGTGAAATAGTGAGTGTTAAAAGTATGCCTGTGTACCTACACACAGTTTTCAACAAATAGCAAGTTTTTTCTTGCTTAAGAAGATGACGGTAACCCTTCAATGTCCCTTATAAAATTGGAGTGGTGTCCTCTTGTTGTAGTGTGGGAGGCAGGGATGAAGCCTCAGCAAATGGATTTGAAAAATGAGAGAAGGAATCAAGACAGCACCCAGGTTTAATGCATTTGTAATTACAGGGAATGCTGTTGCAACACCTCCAGTGTTTTGAGGGCCTTTTCATTTCACAGGCTGCTTTCCCCCTCCAATCTGCCCTTTCCCAACCCCCATCCTCCACTTACCATGTTTTCTTGTCTAGAGACTCTGTCTCTGCAGTCATAACTACCAGAACCTAGCCCTTTGTTTTGGTTTGGGTATTGCAGTACCCTCGACATTTTACTTAGTGCCACGAATGAATACCTGTGTGTGTTTTGAACTCTTTAAATTAGAGATTAGACATTTCTGCTTCTACAAATTATCCTTGCAATTTTATATGATAAACTGACGACAGAAGATTAATTATTTTTCAGTTCCCCCCAAGATTTTTTCCCCAAAGGGTTGGAGTTCTAATATATCTGTTGATATTTTATTATATTCAGTTGTTGGCTTTCCGCCTCAGTAAGGAGTCTGCTGCCCATGGTTGTTTGAGTGTAGCAATGAGCATTTTGTTCTAAGTGCCTTTCCTCCCTTCTCTTTAGGTAAATTTGATGAAGTCTATGAAGCACTAGCTCATGCTCATCCTAATCTTACTGTTTACAAGAAAGAGGAGATTCCAGAAAGATGGCATTATAAATACAATGATCGAATTCAGCCAGTCATAGCAGTGGCTGATGAAGGGTGGCATATTTTACAGAATAAGTCAGATGACTTTCTGTGTGAGTATGATATAGTATTTCTTCCCATTCTGTATCATTTTTTACTAAAGTGGAGGTTTATGGATAATACAGCAGTTTATATACTGATAGTTTTACTGTTTGAACTGGCATATTGAAGGAACCAATTGTGTCAGTACTTAACTATCTAGAAATGCTTTTTTGCATATTGGCTCTTGATACATGAGCAATGTACAAAAATGTCCCTTTAGGTAGAATTGAGTTCTTATCATGTTTATTGATGAAAAGAAAAGCATTTGCCTGACAGTGGAATTTGTAGTATGTTCATAACTCATAATAGCGGTTGTAGTGGTTGTATACTAGTACATGGTTTCTGATTCTTAAAAAAGTTTTATGTACAGATAATGATCTATAAGCCAGTATTTAGTTATGCCAGGGAAACTTTTTAAAAAGCCTTTAAAAATAATTTCCAACTGGTTGCGGTGGCTCAAACCTATAATCCCAGCACTTTGGGAGGCCAAGGTGAGAGGATTGCCTGAGCTCAGGGGTTTGAGACCAACCTGTGCAGCATGGCAAGATCTCGTCTCTACAATAAATCAAAAAATCATCCGGGTGTGTGGTGGCACAAGCCTGTGATTCCAGCTACTTGAAAGGCTGAGGTGGAAGGATTGCCAGAACCCAGCAGGTCAAAGCTTCAACTCAAGTAATAATAATAATAATAATAATAATAATAATAAGTTCCACCTTTATGTGTTCAGATTTTTGTGTTATGCAGTAGCTCTTATGTTAAGGGGATTGTTCAAAAAAGGACTACTATCTTTGAGGAGATTTGTATTTTACAGGTAACATAAATTTAAGGGTCTCTCTAGAAATTTTGGTTTGAACTACAATTACACAATAGATTGATCACTTCTGTTTTTGATAGAAAACCTTAATAATGGTCCTGTCTGTGTGGCATTATGTTCATTCATTCAGTAAATAAGTATTGGTCACTTTACTTCTCAGCCAAAATTCCACAAGATAAGTAATCCCTAATGTGCAAAAGCAGTGGTTCTTTAAGTGTGTCCCCTAGCCCAGCAGCATCCAGATCAACAGAGAGCTTGTTAAAAATGCAGATTCTTGGCCAGACACAGTGACTCAGCCTGTAATCCCAGAACTTTGGGAGGCTGAGGCCAGGAGATTGCCTGAGCCTAGAGGTTCAAGACCAGCCTGGGCAACTTGGTGAGACCTTGTCTCTACAATAAATCACAAAAACTAGCCGAGCGTGGTGGCATCCATCTGTAGTTCCAGCTACTTGGAAGGCTGAGGCAGAAGGATTTCCTGAGCCCAGCAGGTCGAGGCTGTGGTAGCCATGAGTGTGCCACCGCACTCCAGCCTGGGCGACAAAGAGCGAGACTCCAACTCAAAAAAAAAGAAAGAAATTCAGATTCTTGGGTCCAACCCAGACCTACTGAATTAGAATCTGTGAAGGTAGAACCTAGCAATCACTGTTTTTCTATGCTCCTTCCCTCCTACTCTCCCAGGAGTCTCGCACTCTTAAGTTTGAGAACCAGTATCCTTAGGCATCCATTATTAAGTACTGTCTACTAGAGCAAGCATTTATGGTAGGGCCTAAAATCTCTACTTATGGGAAAGGTTTTATATAAGCCATAATGATTTCATTTTAGTTCTGAGTTTCTAATAAGAAGTATGATATGAGAAAATTATCTCTGCCTTCATGACTGAGAGTTTAGATTCCAACTTCTTATAGAAATGGACACAACAATCCCATCAGTTACAGATTATATAATGGCATAGTTTCCAGTGTTACTCTCCATTAATTGAATAGCACAGTACTTTGTGAGATCATTACTAGTGATTCATAAATCCAGTGTTATTTTTACTTGAATAAACTCACAAGAGTCATGGAATTTAGAATGACTTCTTTAGACTGATTTTGCCAGGCAGATTTCAAATTAAGATGACTGAGGGGACAGTTTATGACTTGCAGAAAAATCAACTTATGAAAGTTATTATTATTATTATTTTGGCTGTTTGTCTTCTCATTGCATATTTCTCCATAACAAGTACAAGATTAGAGATTGACTTACTAGATAGTCTCCTCACCACCTTTATTTAAAAAATTTGTTTATTTATTGTTTCTTAATTGATACATAGTATACATATTTTTGAGGTGATACTTTGCATGTGATATTTTGATACATTTATATAATGTGTAAGGATCAAATCAGAGTAATTGGGATATCCATCACCTTAAATAATGATCTTGGCCAAGCATAGTGGCTCACACCTGTAATCCCAGTACTTTTGGTGACTGAGACAGGAGGATTGGGTGAGCCCAGGAGTTCGACACCAGGCTGGACAACATAGCAAGACTACATTTTTTATCTACAAAAAAATGTAAAAATGAGCCAGTGTGGTGGCATGCACCTGGAGTAGCAGCTACTTGAGAGGCTGAGAAGAGAAGATCACTTGAGCCCAGGAATTTGAGGCTGTGGTGAGCCATGAGTGTGCCACTGCACTCCAGCCTGGGTAACAGAATGAGACCCTTAAGCAAAAATTATGATATTTTCTTTATGCTGATAAAGCCTATCAGTTTTCTTAGGTTGCCATCTTATCAGCAGTAGTTCCTTTGCATTGCACCCCAATATGATGCTGAGCATACATGCCTTTAAAATTCAGCTGTTCAGCCATTGCCACGACCATTGCCAGGCCATTGCTGCCATTGCCTTGCTAAACTATGGTGTGGCTATGTGCTCTTTGAGCTATCTCCGGGCCACGTTTTCTTAAGCTTTGGCTCCCTCCCCTCCCTTGGGGAGGTGAATCCCCTCTTTCTTTCTCTCTCTTCAATTTACTTTCTAAATAAACTATATTTTCTAACCTAATACAAAATAAAATTCTGCTATTCTTAACCATTTTGTATCAGAGACCCCTAAAGTTTTTACTTTACTTGTAGCCACACTAAAGCACACCGTGCTCACTTGGATCTTGATCTGAGTCACCAAAGTCGAGATTTTTTATTCTACCTACAAGTGCTGAATCTAGGAGTGAATTATAGCTATAACTAGAGGTTTGATTTTTGTGGTTTCTTTTGTTTGTCTTTAGGAATCGTTTTCCTTCTTTTTTTGGTAATTATGATTTTATTGGCTTCATGATTAAGACTAAGAGCACCTTTATTCCTTTGTATTTAAATTAGAACAATAATTCGAACATAGTAGGTACCCAATTAGTATTTGCTGAATATTAGTTTGCCTGCCATATGTATACAGATCACTCTAATTTTTCCCTAACTTGGCTTAACTTTGCTGTGTACCCTTCCTCCTCTGCTGCTTAAGGTAGTGTTGGCCTGTGAGAAAGATTTGGGATTATTTGACTTTTCATTTCTTGAAGTGAACTGTGATATGGACAACAGCAGAGTTGTTTTTCTTGTTTTGTTTTGTTTTGTTTGAGTTGGAGTCTCAGTCTGTCACCCAGGCTGGAGTGCAGTGAGTGGCACACTCACAGCCACCCCAGCATCGACATGCTGGGCTCCGGCAATCCTTCTGCCTTAGCCTTCCAAGTAGCTGGAACTACAGGTGCGTGCTATCATGCCCGACCAATATTTTTATTTATTGTAGAGGTGAGGTCTCACAAAGTTGCCTGGGCAGGTCTCGAACCCGCGGGCTCAAACAATCCACTCGCCTCAGCCTCCCAAAGTGCTGGGATTACAGGCTGAGCCACCGAGCTTGGCCAGCAGAGATTTTTATAAAAGATTATTTGACTTTTGCAGTAAAATGAGATTAAATTTGCATTTAAGTACAGAACTTGACCAGACAGCAATGATTTCCATCTTAATACCATCTGATTGGCTAACTGATTCATGTATTTTCTCTTTACAGTAGGTAACCATGGTTATGATAATGCATTAGCTGAAATGCATCCAATATTTTTAGCCCATGGTCCGGCCTTCAGAAAGAATTTTACAAAAGAAGCCATGAACTCCACAGATCTGTACCCACTGCTGTGCCACCTCCTCAATGTCACCGCCATGCCGCACAATGGATCATTCAGGAATGTTCACGACCTGCTCAGTCTGGCAACTCCAAGTGCAATTCCTCATACACAAAGTACTACACTCATCTTTGGTAGTGATATACCAGTAGAATATGAGCCGGAAGAGTCATACCCTTATTTCATAGGGGTCTCTCTTGGCAGCATTATAGTGATTGTATTTTTTGTAATTTTCATTAAACATTTAATTCACAGTCAGATACCTGCCTTACAAGATATGCAGGCTGAAATAGCTCAACCATTATTACAAGCCTAATGCTACTTTGAAGTGGAATTGCATATTGAAGTGGAGATGGCATTATTATGTCAGTGTTTAAAGGTTTCAAATTCTAGGATACCAATTTCAGACATTGCAAAGACCATCAAGCAGTTATATACATATTTAGGTACAAACACAAACACACAAACACAGATGCACACAGATGGACCAAAATACTTATACCTGCAAAGGATTATGGATGTGAGAATATGTCTCCCTTGGTTTCTTTAGCTTGGGATTGATAAGATCTTGCTTTATTTGGACTTGGCACATACAATGTATATATTTAGCAACTTTGCACTACTTAAAGTACCTTCTACATTGCACTTTAAATTACTCTCCTAATGGGTACTTTTGCTTGAAATGCACTTTATGGGCAATTGTGTCTTATAACTTGGTTGAAAACAACAACTTTTTGCACCCATGTCATAGAATACTTGTTATTCATTGTTCAGACTGGATGAAATTTCTGATAACACCAGAATAATGTAGAAATCTATCTCCTTAAATTGGGAGAACAAGGAGAAAGTGACAATTGCTGAAAATTGAATGTGACAAACTTTGTAGCTTGAGTTTTGGAGAGATGCATTCCCAACAACAGATTGCATCTGTGGGCACTTTTTGTCATATTTCTTTTCAAAGGACATGGGTTTTTCATTTTTTCCTCCCAAAATAGATTCAAATACTGACCAATTCATTTTAAACAAATTGTTTGTATCATTAAAATCAATTATTGCTATTTCCTGATTGGTCATATTACCCTGATATTTATAATAATAAAGATACCATGAATATACATTTCTCTTCTATGTAATTCTGCGAAGGCCTGAATCGAAGAGGTCACACCCCATCTCAGCAATGTTTTTTTCTTGTCTGTAATTGTTTGCCTATTTGAAAACAAAATCACTATTAATCTTATTTAAAAATCAAATTTAGACAAAGCAATGTTTTCTTTCTGGTAGCACATTCTAACAGAGCACAAGCATCTTTTTTATTTGAGCATTTGAAGATCCAGAGTTTCAAAAGAGCACAAACTATATTAGATAAAATATAGGCCACTCAATCCTTAAAAAGAACAGTGTGGAGCTTGGAAAGAAAACGTAGGCAGGACCACATGCGAGATGTTCACAATGTACCCAAAACAGTGGAAAAGGGCACTTACTGTCAAAACTATCTAAATAACTCCGTGATAACAAGTACTGAAATATAGAGGAGCTGAGATTATATAGCCTAGTTTTAAGAAATATTTGAACACCCACCTACCAGGTGCCTAAAGATCAATCCAAGTTCACAAGTAGACTTCTACCTCCTGGGTAGTATTTTTTACCTTTCTGGTCATCTCAGCTTCTGTCATTCTAACCTAAAGCTGTGCTTTAGATTTCTAACTAGTCAGGAATTTTGCGAGAGGTATAGCATTACATATGATTTCTTAGAGGAAAGAGGAAGCCCTGCTGGGAGGGTTGGAGGGATACTTTCCTTGAAGAAAATGGCAGTTTACAGACACATGGTCCATGGATAATATGATTTCATATATGTTTATGCACCAGTTGGCTAATGAGTAGTTAAAATGGTATAACTACTTCAGAAAGAAAGGGCAAATTGGCTGTAAAGAACAAAAGTGATATGGTTAAAAATATAACTGAGTTCAAGTGCTTCCTAAAATTAGGTGAATGGATTACTTTTTTTTTTTTTTTTGAGTTGGAGTCTGACTCCGTCGCCCAGAATGGCGTGCAGTGGCCGCTACCGGCCACCGCAGCCTAGACCTGCTGGGCTCCAGCGATCCTTCCACCTCAGCCTTCCAAGTAGCTGGAACTACAGGTGCGCGCTGCCACGCCCGGCTGATTTTTTTATTTATTGTAAAGATGAGGTCTCGCCAAGTTGCCCAGGGGGGTCTCGAACCCGTGGGCTCAGGCAATCCACTCACCTCAGCCTCCCAAAGCACGGGATTACAGGCTGAGCCACTGAGCCCGGCTATGGATTACTTTTTAAATGATAATACCATTAAAGAATGTTAGCACCTAATTCTTATTTTATTATAAAAGCTCTTAATCGGAGAGAATCAAATAATTGGAAATGACTTATAGAGGAAAAAGCTGAGAAGTTAGGTGGTAGGCAGCAAAGAGGTCAGAGGTCTGGACTCTGGACTAGACATCTCAAAATACGTGAGCACTCATGTTGGCTTGCTTTGTAGCTATGAACTTATCTGCATCATTGAAATGGCAGTGCAATGACTGGAAGATAAACTTAGTCCATTTTAAAGCATTGCTATTCTAATGTTATCTGTCCATTTAAATTGATTGTTGCATTAAATTCATTTTAGAAGGTGCTATTACCTTAGAAAGGAAATTCTGTAACATTGATGAAAGAATTAAAAATCTGATGTGATCATCTGATTTATGGATGGTTTCTTTTATTTACAGATACTTATTTTCCTATAAGATATCAGCAGGGGAATTTACCTGAAGAAAATAAAATTTTAAGCTTTTCTGGGAAAATCTCATCACTGGTCATCCTTTGAGAGCTTTTTTATTGGTGATTTTGTTTTACCTGTGTCTCTTCATGGTCAAACTTTGTATGCAGTGAACACAAATTAATACACAGACATAAAATTTAGACTAATCTTATTAATTGCAAGTAAGAATTTGTAAAAGGTCAGCGTAATGGAATTTTCCTCACCCTGCTCTCCCCCACATTTTTACTCAGCCTCCTCCTCCATCAGCCATTTTGTACAACTTATTACTTGATAAGATTTTTCTTAGTCAATGTTTGTGTCTGACAATATCTTCTCCCTTCATCACCTGCAACTTAAGCTTACATTGCTCTCTGCCCTCATGAGCATCCTATTATTAGTCTCAGTTTCTTACAAGAACCTATTCTTTCTAGAAAATCTAATGAAAGACCCAGCTCTTCTAGTTCTCACATTTTTTAGTGATTCATTAATTGAGGGGGGCAAACTTGATAATCATAGAGTTCGGAAAAATCTAAGGGACCATTCAACTCCTTGAGTTAACAAGGGCTCTTGCAAAGCTGTGAAGTGGCTTGCATGACCTGTTAGTGCCAGAGTTGGAGGCAAGACCCAGGTTTCCTGATTCTGTTTTTACTCAAACTGCAGTGTAGGTTAGTTTACTTCTGATTCATCCTAGAGAGTAGCCCTTTGGGATTCTACTCCAAGCAGAAGGTGGTCACCCAATGCTCCCACCCTTGGCAGGCTCTGTACTCCAACTATTGACCTTTAGCTGTGCAAGGCTCATAGCTTTCTCCCAGACTAAACAATGCCACAGGACAGAGTCCTGAATGTTGGACTCACTTCTTAGGATTGAAGTCTTCTCTGAATCTCACTCTGGTAATTCCTCATTACTTTGTGGGCAATTTGATGCTTTTAAAAAGGCATTTAAAAATATATTTTAACTTCTGGTCAGGATAAGATAGTGTAGTCCCACTTTTCCTTGTTCCTCCACACTAAGCATAACTATAAACACAATAAAATAAACATGTCTTTTTAAAATAAGTGAAATCATACCAAATTGTGTTCTCTGACCATAGGAGAATCAAATTAGAATTTAATAACAAAGACAACAAAAAAGTCTCTAAACAAATCGAAACTAAACAACACACTTCTAAATAATCCCTGGATCAAAAGGAAAGTCTCAAAAGTTTTTTTTTTTTAGTTCATAAAACTTAATAAAAATGAAAACACAACATATCAAAATATAGGGGATGAAACTCAAACAGTACTGAGAGGGGGGTTTATAACACTTAAAGGTTTCATGAAATGAAAAAAATGTTCGTTTTTGCATGTGTGTGTGTTTTCATTTTTGTTTTTGTTTTTGTCACAGTCTCAATCTGTTGCCCAGGCAGAAGTTCAGTGGCATTATCATGGCATAGCTCACTGCAGCCTCCAACTCCTGGGTTCAAGCTGTCCTCCTGTATCAGCCTCCCAAGTAACTGAGACTACAGGCATGTGCCACCATGCCCAGATAATTTTTAAATTTTTTGTAGACATGGAGTCTTGCTGTTGCCCAGGCTGGCCTTGAATATTAGCTGTAGCTTCGATTGTTTTACATTTTTATAGAAGCCATTTATCAGCTTGAAGAAGTGTCCTTCTATTCCAAGTTTGATAAGTTTCGTTTTTTTGGCTATGTTTTTCAAGTAATAAACAGGTGTCTAATTTTCCCAAATACTTTTCCACATTTATTGACCTGATGTTTTCCTTTTTTTCTATTAATGTGAAAATAACATTGATTTTTCCATGATCAAAGCAATACTGAACTCCTGTTATAAACTCCACCTATTAATGTGCATTATCCTTTTGAAATACTGCTAAATTCAATGAGATAATATTTTGTTAAGATTTTTGTTCAAAGGGATATTGGTTTATAATTTCTTTTTCTTTTTCTTTTTTTTTTTTTGAGTTGGAGTCTCACTCTGTCACCCAGCCTGGAGTGCACTGGCATGATCATGGCTACCGCATCCTGGACTTACTAGGCTCAGGTGATCCTTCCTCCTCAGCCTTCCAAATAGCTGGGACTACAGGTGTGTGCCACCACACCCAGTTAATTTTTTTATTTATTGTAGAGACAAAGTCTTGCCATGTTGCCCAGGCTTGTCTTGAGCTCCTGGGCTCAGGTAATTTTCTCATCTTGGCCTCCCAACATGCTGGGATTGCAGGTGTGAGCCACTGTACCTGGCCCTATGATTTTTTTTTAATATCTTTGTCAGGTGTTAGTCCTGGGGTTACACTGGCCTTATAAAAGCAGTTCAAATGTATTTCTTCTTCCTCTATTTTCTGTAAGAGTTTGTATAAAACTGATATCATTTCAAATACGTGGTAGAATTAATCAGTGAAACCACTGCAACTTAAACTTTTTATTTGATGTTTTTGATAATTTATATGATAGATATAAGGCTATTAAGACTTTCTATTTTCTATTATTATTTATTACTAATACTACTAATTTGTTCAATCTCCCTTTTTTCTTTAGGCAGTTTTAGTAGGGGCTAACCAATTTTTACTTTAAAAAAACAAATTTTGACATTATTAATTTTCTTGTCTTTTCTACTTCATTAATTCTGATTTTATCTTCATTATTTCCTGCCTTCTACTCAATTTGGATTAATTTCTCCTTTCACTAGTTTCCTAAAGTGGAGTCTTGAATTATTGACTTTAAACCTTTCCTCCTCTAAGGCATTTCAAAGCTACAATTTCCCATCTAAGTAATGCCATAGCTGCATACTATAGAGTTTGGTGTTATATATGTATTATTATCATTCATTTCAAAATATTTTATTTGTTTTATTTCTATTTGTCCCATAAATTATTTAGAAGTGTATTGTTTAATTTCCAAATATTTAAGATTTTTCTAAAACATAATGTTATTGAATCTAATTCCATTGTAGTCAGAAAACAAAGCATACTTGGTAAAACTGCAATTCTTTGATATGCATATACATATAGTTGAACTTCATTATTCGTCAGTGTGCACTTGAAAATAATATATTTTGCAGTTTGGGCCTATAATCTTCTCCAAATGTCATTTAAGTCAAGGTGGTTGATCCCATCACTTAGACCTTCTGTATGCTTATTGATATATTTTTTGGGGGGTCTAGTTGTAATGTCAATTACTTAAAGACGAGTGCTAAATTCTACAATTATGTTTCAGATTCTCTTTATTTAGTTCCATCCGTTTTGTTTTTTAAGATGTGGGGTGCAATTCAGGATTAGATATATAAGTGTTCATCATACAGGTAAAGTTAGGCCCTCCCTTTGGTCTCCACTTTGCCTGGTTTGAGATCAGGTACCCTTATTGATGCCCCCCCACCCTCAGCAGTATATTGCTACTGCCAATTCCTTTCTTATAGTATTATGGTAAATGTTCAAGGTCCACTTATGCTTGAGAACATGTGATACTCTGTTCTTTGTTTCTGTGATAGATTACTGAGTATGATAGACTCTAAATCCATCCAAGTTGCTGCAAAGTCACTATATTTGCCCTTCTTTATGACTGCATAATATTCCATTGGGTATATGTACCACATTTTTTAAAATCTAGTCCAGTTTTGATGGGCAACATGGTTGGTTTCATGTTTTTGCTATTGTGAATAGTGCTGCAATAAACGTGCATGTGCAGGTATCCTTTCTGTAGAACGATTTGAGTTCCTCTGGGTATATTCCTAGCAGGGGAATTGTTGAGTCCTATGGAAGGTCAATGTCTAGTTCTTTTAGAAGCTGCCACACTGTTTTCCATAGAAGATGAACTAGTTTGCATTCCCACCAGCAGTGTAGAAATATTCCATTTTCTCTGCATCCTTACCAGCATCTGTTGGTGTTTGTTTTGTTAATGATGGTCATTCTTACTGGGGTTCGGTGGTATCTCATGTGGTTTTGATTTGCATTTCTCTGATGATTAGTGATGCTGAGGACTTTTTCATGTGTCTGTTGGCTGCCTGTATATCTTCTTTTGAGAAGTGTCCATTCATGTCTTTTGCCCGCTTTTTAATGGGGCTGTTTGTTTATTTCCTTTTGGCACATTTGAGTTCCTTATAGATGCTGGATGTTAGGCCTTTGTCAGATATACTGTTGGCAAATATTTTTTCCTGTTCTGTGGGCTGTCTCCCCACTCTCTTAATGGTTTCTTTTGCTTTGCAGAAGATTTTTAGTTTGATGAGGTCCCATTTGTCTATCTTATCTCTTGTGGCATGAGCACTGGGGGTTTTCAGCAGGAATTGGTTGCCAGTTCCAATTTTCATAAGGATGTCTCCTGCATTTTCTAAGAATCTTATAGTTTGAGGTTTTACGTGTAGGTATTTGATCCATTTAGGGTTGATTTTTGTGTATGGTCATAGGTAGAGTTCCTGTTTCAATTTTCCGCAAGCGGTCAGCCAGTTTTCCCAGCACCATTTACTGAATAGGTTCTCCTCTCCCCAGTGATTGTTGGTGGAGGCTTTGATGAAGATAAGTTGGTTGAAAAATTGAGGTTTTGCTTCTGTAATCTTTATCCTGTTCCATTGATCCATATGCCTATTCTTGTACTAGTGCCAGGCTGTTTGGGTTATTGTAGCCTTATAGTCAAGATTTTTTTTTCCTACTTTGTTTAGGGGACTTACTATGTGTCTAGGAGTTGGTATAGTAATGTTTAAAGTCTGGAAGTGTGATACCTCCCACTTTGTTTCTTATGCTAAGAAGTGTTTTGGCATTCATGGTCATTTGCGTTTCCATATGAATTTCTGTATTGTCATTTCTAGATTTGAGAACAAAGAGGTTGGTAATTTAATGGGTATTGCGTTGAATCTGTGGGTGAACATCTTAACAATGTTGATTCTTCCTATCCATGAACATGGAATATTTTTCCATTTGTTTGTCTCTTCTTGGATTTCTTTGAGCAGTGTTTTGTAGTTTTCATTGTAAAGGTCTTTCACTTCTCTGGTTAGGAAAATGCCAAGATATTTCATTTTTTGTGCATGTGGCTATTATAAATGGGATTGTACTTTTTATTTGGGTGTCTGCTTGTTGGTGTATAAGGATGCAACTGTCTTTTGCCATTTATTTTGTACCCTGAGTCTTTGCCAAAGTTTTTTATCAGTGAAAACAGTTTGTTTACAGATTCTCTTGGGTTTTTGAGGTACAGGATCATATCGTCAGCAAAGAGGGATAACTTTGCTACCTCTTTTCCTATTTGGATACCCTGATTTCCTTGTCTAATTGCTCTAGCTAGGACTTCCAACACTGCGTTGAACAAGAGGGGTGAGAGTAGGTGGCCTTGTCTTATTCCAGTTTTCAGGGGAAACATTTCCAGTTTCAGTCCATTTAGCAATATGCTGGCTGTGGGTTTATCATAGATGGTACTTACTATTTTGAGGTAGACTTTTTCTATGCCTAGGTATTTAAGGGTTTTTATCAAGAAGGGATGGTGGATTTTATCAAAAGCTTTTTCTACACCTATGATAAAATCATGTCATTCTTGTTTTTACATCTGTTGATGTATTCAATTACATTTATGGTCTTGAGGATGTTGAACCAGTCCTGCATTCTACAGTAGGGGATGAAACCTACTTGGTCATAGGGGATGATTTTTGAGGTGTGTTGTTGGATCCAATTTGCTAGAATCTTGTTGAGGATTTTTGCATCCATGTTCTTAAGAGATATTGGCCTGTAGTTCTCTTTTTTTGTTGGATCTTTACCTGGTTTAGATATCAGTGTGATGTTAGCTTCGTAAAATGATTTGGGGAGAATTCCGTCTTTCTCAGTTCCCTGGAATACTTTCAATAGAACTGGTGTCAACTCCTCCTTGTACGTTTTGTAGAATTCTGCTGGAAAACCATTGGTCCAGGGTTTTTGTTGTTGTTGTTGTTGTTGTTGTTTTGTAGGTAGTTTTCTTTTGACAGAGTTGATTTTCTGGGTTGTTATTGGTCTATTTAGTGTCTCAGTGTCTTCTTGTTTCATTCTTGGGAGGTGCATGATGTCAGAAAGTACTCTATTTCATTTAGGTTATCAAGTTTGTTTCCATACAGGTGTGCATAGTAATCCCTGATAATCTTCTGTATTTCTTTGGGATCAATCATGATTTGATCTTTTTGTATTTCTGATTGTGTTTATTTGGGCTTTTTCTCTCTTTTTCTTGACCATTCTGGCTAGGGGTGCACCAATCTTGTTAATCCTTTCAAAGAACCAACTTTTTGTTTTGTTAATGTTTTCTGTGATATTTTTGTCTTCTATATCCTGTATTTGGGCTCTTACTTTGGTAATCTAGATTCTTCTGCTAAAGTTAGGAATTTGGTGATCTTGTCTTTCCAGCTCCCTTAGATGATTTGTTAGGCTGTTAACTTGTTACCTTTCCATTTTCTTGATGTGTGTTCATAGAGATATAAATTCCCCTCTTAGAAACACTTTCATGGCATCCCAGAGATTTTGGTAGAATGTTTCTTTACTTTCATTTGTTTCCAGGAATCTTTTAATTTCTGTTTTGATTTCTGTGTTGACCCAGTAGTTGTTCAGCATCATGCTGTTTAGTGTCCATGTGTTTGTGGGTGTGGGGGGAATATTGTTGGTGGTGATATTTACTTTTATTCCGCTGTGGTCTGAGAAGGTGCATAGCAGTATTTCAATCTTATGAAATTTGTCTATGCTTGATTTATGACCAAGGATGTTACAAATCTTGGAGTACATTCAATGTGGTAATGAGTAGAATGTATATTCTGTGGTTATTGGGTGGGATATTCTGTAGGTATCTATTAAGTCCATTTAGTCAAGCATCAAGTTGAGGTTCCAGATCTCTTTGTGATTTTTTTGCCTCAATGATCAATCTAGGGTTGTTAGTGGGGTATTTAAGTCCTCAGCTATAATAGTGTTAAAGTCAATATCTTTTTTTTTTTCGAGTTGGAGTCTCATTCTGTTGTCCCCACTGGAGTGCAGTGGCATGCTCCTGGCCATTGCAGCCTCAACCTGCTGGGCTTAGGTGATCCTTCTGCCTCCGCCTTCCAAGCAGTTGGAATATCTTTTTTTTAGTGTGCTTTGTAGTTGCTTTGTAAACACTGGTACACCTGTGTTGGGTGAATATATGCTTAGGATGGATATTTCTTGTTGATAGAGTGAAACTTTTATCATTATGTAATATCTTTTTGCATCTTTTTAATTTTTAATAGGTTAAAGATTGTTTTGTCTGATATTAAGATTGTGACTCCTGCCTACTTTTGTGATCCATTTGCCTGGAAACTCATTTTCCATCCTCTAATTTTGAGTCTATATGCCGCTTGTGGTGAGATGAGTTTCTTGGATACAGCAAATTTTGGGGTCATGGTTTTTTTATACAGTTTGTCATTCTGTGTCTTTTCAATGGTGCATTTAGTCCATTCACATTCAGGCTGATTATTGAAATGTGATTGTTTATACCCATCATGAGGCTCTTATAAAGTTTTTTCTTTGTTTTCTTTTAGCTTTGGGGTTGATGTATGTGTGCATTTTCAAGTTTGCAATCGCAATGTATTCTCTGTTGATTCTGTGTTCTGCGGTTCTCTTGGGAAGTACGTGGTCATCTTTTTTCTTTCTTTCTTGTGTTCTTAATACCTTTTTAAACATCTCCTGTAGAGTTAGTCTGGAACCACGTAATCTCTTAGGGACTGGATATCTGGGAAGGATGTTAATTCTCCATTGCTGATGAAGCTGAGCTTTGCTGGGTAGGAAATTCGTGATTGAAATTGTTTATCTTTGAGGATTTTGAAAATTGAACTCCAGTCCCTTCTAATTTGTAGTGTTTCTGATTGGTTTTCCCCTGTAGGTAGTCTGACCTTTCTCTCTTGCTGTCTTTAGGATTTTTTTCCCCTTCTTTGTGTGGGTGAATTACTATGTCTAGGGGTTGGTCTCATTTGATATCTTGAGGGGGTTCTCTATATCTCTTATGTTTGGATGGTCACATCTGTGATGAGATGGGAAAGTTTTCTTGGATAACCTCCTGGAATACTTGCTCCAAGGTGTTCTCCTTTTTCCTTTCTTCTTCTGGGATACCAATCCGGCATTGGTTTGGCCTCTTGATATAATCATACATCTCTTGGAAGCTTTGTTCTTTCTTTCTGCATTTTCTTTCTATGTTTTTTACAGATCAGGTTAATTCCATGTTTTGGTATTCAAGTTCTGAGAGTCTTTCTTCTTCTTGATTAATTCTACTTTCCATACTTGACATCTTGTTATTTATTTCCTGAATTAATTTTTTTATGGCTAAAATCTGTTACAAGTTCGTTCAATGTTGCATCTTGTCTTTCTTGAGTCTTATTCATTCTTTCCACACATTCTCTAATCCCCTTTGTATTCTAGGGCCAGTCATTGGTGACAACCATTGTTTGGACTCTGAGGCCTGATTTTTCAGATGTTTTCTCTTTGTAACACTAGGAATTACCTGTGATTTTTCCTCATTTGTGACAGATATCTTTTTTTTCTCTTTAGTTCCATTATTCAGTGGCAGTGGGAGAGGATTTCACTTCTGATGTTTGCTCAGTCCTCTTTTCTTCCCTGATCAGGGCTCTGAATTTGTTCTATTTTGAAACAGGTCTGTGGGTGGGAAACTTTGCTGTCTCTTGTAGTTTTAAGAGTCGAATAAGGTGGAGGACGGGGAGCTAGGATTCAGAAACTACTTGAAAATTACAATGTTCACTGATGTGGTATGGGTTCCCTGAGACTCACTCCCCACCACCACTCTATATGATGATGCAATGGGTATGTGCCTGTACCCTCTTATCCAAGATAAAGTAATGGCAATGAGAACAGAGAAAAGCAGAATGAAATAAGATGGAAAACACAGAACAACAAGAGCAGAAACCAAAGCAAAAAACAATCACATACACACACACACACCACACAACAAACTGGAATAGCAACAAGGCAATACCAAATGGCAACAACAAAAAACAGAAAAACCAAACACACGCACACCAAGCCCAACCTAAAATGAAAGGAGAATAAGAGAAAAAAAGAAAAGAAAGAAAGAAAAAAAAAGGAATTCAAATTGAGCCCTAATATGTATTTACACACACATAAAACTTGCAGAGAAGAACAAAAAAGCAAAAGTAGACAAACCCAAAAAACTGAAAGATGAACACTTAATCCTTCACATACACACATAAAGAGAAAACAAGAATGAAAGAAGAAAGAAAGAAAAAAGATGAAGAAAAAAAGAAAAAGAAAAAAGAGGTGGAGGAATGCAGATCAAACCCTCGCATACACATTCATGCACAAGGGAAAATATAAAAAAACTAAAAAACAAACAGCAACCAAAAAAACTTGCCTTCTTGTGGCAGGTTCTGTAATTGTTCCTCTCATCTGCCCCTCTGCTGTCTCCTGCAGAGCTTCAGCCTCATTCACCATCTCCCCAGTGTTCAGTCCAGGGAAGGAGGAGGGAGCAGTGGGTTTGGGTGGGGCTTCAGTCCTCTTCTCCCACTCTAGTATGGTCAGGGGCATCCCTCCTGTGGGGAGGTATGGGATTGTCTCTTCCCCAGGTACTGGTGGGGGGTGCCTCAGCCAACTTATCCTGGAGTGGAGTCCTCCTATTATGGCTGACATCCAGACTCCACTTAGATTTGTCCCTCTCAGTCATGCCTCAGCCATGTGGGTCTGCTGTTCAGAGGATTACAGGGGAAGAGGGGGTTGAGTCAGCCCTGGACTCCCCAATGATCTCTTTGGAGTTCTCCCTCATCCTTTTCTGACCAAACCCTTCATCTGGTGACTGAATCAGGGTAGGGGTGGGACGCTTGAGGCTGAGTACTTGTCTTGTCCCTCCGGAGTTTGTGCTTTCAGGATATTCCCTCTGGGTCATGATCAACCCCTGAGTAGTTAATCTGCCAGTCACAGAGATTGGGTTGGGTCTGTCACTCCATGGTGAGCAAGCTGGAACACTTTCCTGCCCAGTTTTCAGGATGTTGGCAGGGTGCCTCTTTCATCTTCTCCAGTGGGGCTCTCTGCCTCTGGGCTCACTTGCTGTACACCTGCTGC